>JASAMV010009257.1:0-17529 GCA_030248065.1 Rhynchonema sp. JSB1_4
GTTTGCCACAGAAAATCGACCATTTTTGAGGCAAAATAAAATTTTTGAGATTTGTGTGCCAAATTGACCCACTAGGCAGGTTAGTAACGCTCATCAATTTTTTCGGTCCAGTTCGGCTCATTTCCGCACTTATGGGCATTTTTGTGTTTTTCACCTTCGCACTCATTTACACTCTGACCACAAAAATTGAAATCGCCATAACTTGAGCTAGCGTGAACCGTTTTACAAAATTTAAAAAGTGTTGTAATTCTGTGGCCAGGGGGAAGCTCTCGGCGCCGTATGACCTTAATTCCAACATAGTGTGGCCCAAAAAGTAAGTTTCAAGAAAAACAATTTTTTTCACTTCATGCATAAACTTGCGCGAAAAAAAGTCCCCGTCAGAATAGTGGTGGCAAGAAATTTGGACACCACCATCTTGTTCACAAGGCATTTCTCTACAACTTTCAAAAAAGTTCTTGGGTGCTCAAATGAATCGCTAAAAAGATACAGGCAAATGAAGTCACCCACCCACCAGCATACAGAGCCGGTCACACGGAGACAGGGAAACAGGCTAACACTGTTGTACGTGTGCCGGCCATGTGCTGTGTGTGTGCAGCATAAGCATGTTGGGGTCATTTACGTACATTTTAAACTGTTTTACCATGTGACACAACTGCATTACTCATAGCGTGGCTGAAAAGTTCCTTCACCTTCGCTAAATACCTCGCTTTCTTCCCTTTGTGATAAATGGCGGTCGGGCCCGTTCGAATCATTGTCACTGATATTCAACGGTATTAGTGCGTGTGCAGCATAGCGTGGGCTTATTATATAGTGTGGCCAAAAGAAAATTCCTGATGTTAATGCTTGTTGAATGTCGTGCGTACATGTACTGTGACTGTGCGCACAAGCTCGTCTTTCGATGTCTTGTAACAAAAGTACAACTGCGGTAAGCCTTTCGTTCGGTTTGCTTTTGTGATGCTAAATGTTCGTCTGAAATTAAGCGTCGCAGTTGATTGCAAACACGCCTGGTAGGATGCGAAACAGCGAGGCAAAATTATACCGATGTGTACCGATGTGTGAAGGTGCTGTCCGACCGCTAAATAACGACGATTATCTTTATCTAATGCACATGGGTGACAAAATAAACAAGCTGTATTGTGTCAGTTGCACACGATGAACATAATAACGGTGTGACGAGTAAAATTACACACATACAATTTATGTCATGCGCAAAAAGTCAACACTTCTCAAAAAAGATCAGCACAACGTCCAAAAGGTGGGTCATGAACTGTGCATCAGCCTGATCATCCGTCATTTTTATTGGCAACTGGAAGTCGTCCGGTACCACCCAGCCATTCTTGCAGGCGACATACGCAATGTAATGTTCACCTGGGTTTTTCATGTCCCAATATTCGATCGTCTTGTCTTTGCCGTCTTTATCCTTCACAATCTTGATCTTATTCTCCAGCTTGCGCGGCTTCTCCAGGCCAACTGTTGTGTGCTGCACGACGCACTTCACGCTGAAACAAAAACCAACGGTGTCTTGTTTACTCGAATAAGCTTCAATCACGGAAATTTCTTCACTGTTGTAGGTACCTCTAATCTGGGGCTCGAGTCGTAAATTTATGGGAAGGACCAGATTAACTTTTTGTTTTCAGGTCCGTGAGCAAAACGTTATCATGTATGAACATTGAAATTAGTTACAAGTTACTTGTACATTGCGCCGGTGCCACCAAATCTGTCTCCAGTCTTCTTCAGTCCAGTCACCGGCGTTAGCAGCTCGTACCTCCCATCGTCACCATCGAGATCGGCTACAGCGTAGACATCCATTCCAACGATCAGAAATTTGCCGTAGTTGTCCTGTCTGCACCGATTGCCGTAGCTGCCTGTGCGATTCCACTTATAACCATGATTTACCCACATTTTTTGACACAACATATCGATTCTTGACATCATACTCGTTCATAAAAAAGAGTGGCATGTGTGTTTCATTTCACTCTGTTCGCAGTGCAATGTTAAGACAATCGGCAAACTTTTTACTATGACATTCTTATGCCCCAGTTTCCGGTTTTAGTGCAATTGAAGTGAATAAAATGAACAAATCTAAAATGTGGTTAGCTACAGAAAAAATATGAAATATCTTCAATCAATTCCCTCGTTGAACAGAGCACGTGCAAAATAAACAGCCCCATAGCTTTAATACCGTGTCCAAATATTACGAAAAATGTGCATAGCCAAATCATACAAGCACGCTTTTGAAAATATGTTACTTAGCAGCAAGGTATCATATGGCAGCGAGCGTTTTACAGTTGGGTAAGAGACACGCAGAGGAAAGCTAAATCCAAAATCATTATGCAAATTTGTTAATCGTATCGCATGCATATTTCTTAATATTATGCAAGCTGGTCCGTTTGCGTAACTGTTGGTCTCCAAACAGAGCGCGTTATACGTTCCCGCTGCCGCAGAGCCCACACTCGCTAAATTACATGCAAGAAAGATCTTTTAGCAACATTAACAAACTTAAAACGTAACAAACTTTAACATCAGGAATTTTCTTTTGGCCACACTATATAATGAGCCCACGCTATGCTGCACACGCATTAATATCGCTGCATATCAATGACAATGATTCGAACGGGCCCGACCGCCATTTATCACAAAGGGAAGAAAGCGAGGTCTTTAGCGAAGGTGAAGGAACTTTTCAGCCACGCTATGAGTAATGCAGTTGTGTCACATGGTAAAACAGTTTAAAATGTACGTAAATGACCCCAACATGCTTATGCTGCACACACACACCACATGGCCGGCACACGTACAACAGTGCATCACTTTCAGCCTGTTTCCCTGTTTCCGTGTGACCGGCTCTGTATGCTGGTGGGTGGGTGACTTCATTTGCCTGTATCTTTTTAGCGATTCATTTGAGCACCCAAGTACCTTTTTGAAAGTTGTAGAATAATGCCTTGTGAACAAGATGGTGGTGTCCAAATTTCTTGCCACCACTATTCTGACGGGGACTTTTTTTCGCGCAAGTTTATGCATGCAGTGAAAAAAATTGTTTTTCTTGAAACTTACTTTTTGGGCCACACTATGTTGGAATTAAGGTCATACGGCGCCGAGAGCTTCCCCCTGGCCACAGAATTACAACACTTTTTAAATTTTGTAAAACGGTTCATGCTAGCTCAAGTTATGGCAATTTCAATTTTTGTGGTCAGAGTGTAAATGAGTGCGAAGGTGAAAATCACAAAAATGCCCATAAGTGCAGAAATGAGCCGAACTGGAGCGAAAAAATCGGTGAGCGTAAGTAACTCACCAAGTACCATAATTTCACGCCTAAAACTCAAAATCGCTTATTTTGCCTCAAACTCGTATGTCAGGTGGTCGATTTTCTCTGGCAAACTGCAAAAAAAAAACCACCCCGGTGGACATTTTTGAGGAAAAAATGGACAAAAACAAGGGGAGACAAAACATAGTACAAATAACAAAAAAAACATTGTCAACATCTACCATAAAAGAGAAAACGAGAAGGACGATTTAATATATACACAAGGCGCGGGTAGGGGTGAGGGGGAACAGAAAACAGAAGACGAAGACGAAAAAAAAAAAGTACAAAAAAAAAAAGGAACACAGCCCAAAACAACCACAACAAAACCCCCACCCTCCCCCCCCGGCACAGGCTTTCTGCGCAGAATGAAGAAATTCTCCGCTCGCTGCGCCATGAATCGCGTGAATTTGTGGCACAGGATTTTCTCGATATCGTCAGCCTGAAAAATAATAATGCTTGTTTTTAGGTCACAAAAAATGCTCGTGAAATAAGGCTGGGACAAAAAAAACTAAGAAACGTATTTGAATCCATGCCAACCTGCTTGACAGCGATGCTAACCCGCACTGAGTTGATGGATGGTTCAATGAGCACCTTCTCTCGTTCATTACGTGCCACTTGTAATGGGGTTAGCAGCAATTCTTTGCTGGTCCTGCAATTATCACCAACACGCTGCTTATAAACCACTATCACAACATACTCATTGTCAGGGAATGACTGGAAACCGTTTTCACTCCCACATTCAATGAAACAACAATTATCGCACGGGGCGTGGGCACACCAACAGTAGGATTAGAGAGGCGTCGGATGCCAAAAAATTAGGTATCGGGTGTCGACACCCGACACTTACAGCTGAAAACGTTAGTTTTGCTGAGAGAATTTTGAGATAAAATCTTCTTCGAACCAAATGTTTCCGAAGGAGCAAACTGTGACATTTGGTGTTAATTTCGTTTGAAAAAAACCTTAATTCAGCAAATCTATACTACTAAAACAGGAAGACGTATGTGTGTGTGTGGCCCGCTCCCTCGGAAGGGCGGACGGGTCAATTTTCACGGGTAGCTTTGGGTATGCTAACGGGTCTTCGGGGGGGGGGAGGTGGGTGGCACGGCACGGGCGCGGCGCTGTAGCCGGGCCGTAGGCACGGGTCCCGACTAGTCGAACCAAAAATAGCGTTACTGATGCAAATGAGCAAGATTTTGTCGGCTCTTTTTTCAAAGACTAGATGTGGGGCATTTCTGCAACTGTTAGTTGCCGGCGTTTTTTCTCAGATGTCGGGTGTCAGGCACTCCCCTCCCCCCCCCGACCTTCTTTCCAGACCTTGAAATCTCTGACAGTTTTCTAACAAAATAAGTGGAGTACGACTACTCACCTCACTTCCACTTCGGGTTTATTATGGCGTTCGACCACCTGACTGCCAAAGTTCTGTATGCACAATGCTGCGTTCAGGGTCTTCCGAACACAGTCTAAGTACGGTTTCAAAGTCGCTGCCTGAATGGACAAGGGCATCCTATCGGTACTATGTACTTATCGTTCGACCTCGACCTACAGCTAGTAGGGAACCTAATGTGGGAAGTGGTCCACAAGTCAAAATTAGGGGTACAAAAACTATGCTAGAATATGCCATAACGTGCGCATTTTTGTGCAATTGTGAGAAAATGTGAGTTACCATAATTTCGCCACCTTGGTCTGTAATAATGCAACAGCAGTGTCTTGCCAGTTTCGGCCCGTTTTCACAGACGGGCGAGGCCATTTTATAAAAAATGGCCAGTTTGGAACCAAAATCAAATTTTGACTTGATGGCCGGTGCAAGAAAGCCAGCCAGTTTAGAGAGGTTTACCTCCACACTAAACTTGTATCCAGGGTTGGGCAAAAAACGTTTTTTTTTCAAAAAATCGTTTTTTAAAAAAAAAACGTTTTTTTTTAAAAAACGTTTTTTTTAAAACGCCCAGATGACCAAAATATGCCCCCAAAAAAATTGGAAAACGTTCATGTTGGGAAGAAAACGTGGTTAAATGAAGTAATTCTATGTGTTCTGAGGCAAAATAAACGGGTTTCAACCCTTTTCTAGCGAGTTGTTAAGATCCCATATCAGACCCGCATCATGGGACCAACTTTGGCCGGGGTCATCACTGAAAGTCAAACTCCGTATATCGACGTATCTCGACAAAGAAAAAAATTGGTCGAAAATTTTTTGAAATGAGACAAAAAAATTGATTTTCCTTGATAATCAGGGTACTTTCCCTGAAAAATCAGGGAAAATCAAGGAAATTCAGGGTTTAAAAAAACGAAAAACGACCCAGGCGTTTTTTTTAAAAAAACGTCGTTTTTTTAAGAAAAAACGCCGTGGTTTTTTTTGCCCAACCCTGCTTGTATCCAGCGCGTTAAAACAACAGAACATACCAAAAACTAGCACCTGAGCGGTGACGCACACGTTACCAAAGTACCAATGAAGAAAGCAGAAACAAACCCGCACTAACCATGACCACGAAATTTTTGTATATAAACCGGACAGTCAATTCTGCGCCTGAAACCATGGATGATTTGATCTTTAACAGATATAAGAACTGTGAACACAGGATAACCGGATATATTGTCCCAGATCGGTGATAAGAACCGCTTGACCGTGACAAAACATTATGCCAACAAAATACACACGTGATCTTTTTATCTACACATTCAAACTAATTACAGGCAACATGGCTAAGTTAAAGTATGGAATTACAAAATCTGGTTTCATTTGTTTTACTTATTTCATTTGAACAAAAGGAGAAAACCTAGTTGCATAACATTGGCATCTAAAATAAGGTATGTGCAACCAAAAGTTAATGTGAATTGAATTAAATGTAAGGCTGCCTGCCAACGTAAATCTTATCTTCTGTAACCTAATGAGCGCTTTTAATAATTACAGATCAAATCAACACATCAAATCACTATAGTACATCAGCGATATTGGTACATGACAGAACAAGGGTGCATATTGATGCCGTCGTGCATCTAGCGAGTGCCACGCGCTTTCGCTGCTTCCAGCATCTCATCCTGAAACACAGTTTTGTTAATTTTTCCAGGACAACACGCACGGATCGGAATATATGGGGGTCCCACACACCCACACATTTGCTGAAAAACCCACACGCCCACACAGTTGCTGAAAACCCCACACCCATACCTATAAACTTTGAAGAAAAGACAACCAGAGTTTGGCTGTTTGACATTAGAAATTGTCCCGGTACAGGTCTAAAATTTTCCACTAGTCCAAATATTTCTACCAATCTCACGTTTGAACAAATTTTGCACTTTTTGCACGCGCGACAGTCAAATTTCATGGAAATGAGTGTGCATGACGCGCGAAGCGCGCGATTCTTGGAACTTTGAAGTGTATTGGAGTAAAACACTGCGATTTAGGGGTCCTTTTTCTTTGGTGGCCGCCCCTCCAGGGGCCACTTTAACCAAAGGCGGGGCCTAGGCCCCTGTGCCCCCTGAATCCGCTAGTGACCTGACCATCTATCTACCGTCAACACATGGGAAAAAATGACGCCCCAATTCAACTGATCTATCACATCAACATCCCAGAATTTCCCAATTTTTGGCCCTAAACCAATAAAAATCGCACATTTTGACGATATATGACATCAATTTTTATCGACCCCTGGATTTTTGACCGAGGTCATATGTCTATCGTTAACACATTCCGGGTACCAATTTACCAATCGTCAACACCCTGACCAAGTACTACACTGATTTCTCCGATTCCCGTTGTCAGACCGACCGACCTGCAATGTTTCGAGCTCGGGCAATCGAATGTTCTTCATGCTTCCGTCGAACGTCATATTCCATTTGTTGTAATGATCTCGTTCCTTCGACCAATCCGTACAGTCGACTTTGGCCGCTCGGTTCAGTATGATCTGAAAATCAATGCATAAAAATTGCTGTTACAATTGCTGTTTGCTCTTAAAACATAGCAAGTGAACGGCAAGCATCTCTGTCAAAAAAGCTGTGTTTTTGTTAACAAAAAAACGTTCTTGCAACAAATTTGTATGACAGCAATCACTACGGTTGCGAAAGTGCGACTACACTGGACTGCGGCAGTGCAAAGGCGCATTTTGTCTTGCAATACAGTTGGAGAGATAATTTCGACTGGCGCAGAATAGGACTATGGTTGTGACACACATATTTCTACTCAAAGCTAGTTGGACCGGACCTTTTGCACCCTTCGAACAAATCTTGCGCCGATCGAAAATAGTGCCCAGTAAAATATAGTCGAAACGAAATTATCTTGCTAAACCTGCACTGTTGCGTTGCGTTGCTGTCATGAGTGCTTGCTTTTAAACTTGAGTTTTAAAACTGCAAAATTACAGATAGCTTACAAAGAAAAAAATAGAGCAGGACCGACCTCGCGTTTACTGAATGACCAGTAGACGACATAGCAAAAACCGATGAACCAAATGCCGACGGCAGCGAACAACGGATACAGCTCGGTGTTGCGTCGCAGCGTCACTTTGAAGAAACGGCTGGTCGTTTGTGCGTGCATGCCTGCGAATTTAACAAAAATACGACGGTAAAACAAAAGCTCAATTGATACAAGAGCTTGCAGTCAACAAATTTTTGGGGCACTTTGGGGGCACTATGCATTGTGACATGTATATAGTCTCGTGAAAGTGTCCGAAACTATATATGCAGTTTTATAACCACTCTAATATTATAATCTTGCTCACATTTATACGAAATAATGAAACCCTGCTACACACTCCTTTAATTTTAGCGCAGGCACTGCAGTCTGCAGTGGTGTCTGATGTCTGCTGTGTGCTGTCTATGGGTGGGCCATCGGCGCCGGCCCGACTCCAGGGTAGTACATGGGGGCAGTGTAGTTCCTGGGGGGAGGGGGGTCCCCCCTCGGGTACATAGTTTATTTAGACACTTTTTAGGTGCAATTTGCACCTAAAAAATCAGAATTGCACCTAAAAATTCAGGGTTAGGTCCTAGGTGCAAGGTTGCACCTAAAATTTTGGGCCCTTATTTGCTTAATTTAGCATTTATACAGCATCTTTTAAGGTTGAAAAGCTTAGAAACAAAAAAATGCGCTGCGCGGCTTTTCATTCTTTCCAATAAATTCCATCGAAGCATTTGGTCGACATCGACAAAAAATATTGATCTGATTGATTGATTTCGTGCACAGTTAGTACCTGGTGTGCTGGTGATAAGATTCAAAACAAATACACGCTGTACTAGGATCAGTGTAGTTCCTGGTCCGGCGAGGCGGTTAGTGAACCTACCCACTTTGTCGGTGCGGCGGTTAGTGTACCTCCCTGTGGGGGGAAGGAGGGCGGGAAGACCAAAATTCAGGAAAAAGTCCTTTGAGGTGAAAAATTTGACCCATTTTTGCCCTTTTTTGGAAAAAATTCTCCATAAATAGGGTATTTTGGCGACTTTTGACAACATTGACCTGAAAATTACCAATTTTAGGCCTAAAATGCCCATCGGGCTAAAAATGCCTATTTTAGGCAAAAATTGCGGCGGTTAGTGTACCTGGTGCGGCGGTTAGTGTACTAGAGTACCTTGGTCGCGGCGGTTAGTGTACCTTAGGAGGGGACCCCCTCCCCCCAGGAACTACACTGACTAGAACTAGAGCAGAGCATGACAACAGTAGATACCCACACAGTAAATGAACAGCGAAAGTAATTGATTCGTACGTGACCGTGACCCCCAAATGTGGATAGGGTGACATGAAAATTTTACTGTTTCGTTTTCTTCTCAATCGGTTCTCAATAATGAAACTAGTACAAAATGTGCTACAAAATGTTGAACTTTCCCTTAAAGTTTGCTTTTGCTAAAGGAAAAGGCATTCATTGCGTTACAACTTTATTGAACTTCTAAAAGCACGCAAATAGCATTGAACACACAACCTGGCAAAAAAAGCCTAAAATTGGCGTTTTTTGTCCAAAATAGGGGTTGCACATACTTTGGCCAGCTTGCACCTAAAAATTGGCGGGTTGCACCTAAGTTTCACTTGCACCTAGCGAATTTTGAAAAAAAAAACCTGCTCGGGTACGTCTGTTCCCCCTCCATGGTACGCCTGCTCCACTGTTCCCCCTTCGGGTCGTCTGCTCCCCCAATTTTTACCTAAAATTGGCAAATTTTGGCCTAAAATAGGCATTTTTAGGCATAAAATTGTGATTTTTAGGTCAATGTCGTCAAAAATCGCCAAAATACCCTTTTTATTGAGATTTTTTCCAAAAAAGACAAACATGAGCCAAATTTTCGACCTCAAAAAATGACTTTTCTCCAAATTTGGGTCCTCCCCCCCTTCCCACCCCAGGTGGGTACGTCTGTTCCCCCTCCGAAAAAAGGGGGTACCGACCGCCTGTTCCCCCTCCGGTCCGGACCAGGAACTACCGTAAAAACCTAAATAGAGCCCCCCGGCAGTGCTGTGGCTACTTTTGCGGGGCGGGTAGGGTACATAGGTGGAAAAAATCGGGGCGGGTAGGGGGGTAGTGTACCTGGGATTTTTTTTTGGGGGGGGGGGGGGGAAATCCGGTTTGGGGGGGGAGGGGGGAAGATTTTTCGGGGCGGGTAGGGTACAACACAAGTTTTTTCGCGTGCCTGTTTTTATGTACTAAAAAGTACATATATCGCGCGCAGCGCGAGATTTTTTGCACTTTTTAGGGTTTTCGGTCGAAATTTGGGAATTTTTGACCGAAAAATGGGCATTTTGGGGGTAAAAATCGGCGCGGGTAGGGTACCAGGGCGGGGCGGGTAGGGGGGTAGGGTACCAGAGCGGGGCGGGTAGGGGGGTAGCGTACCAGGCCGGGGCGGGTAGGGTACCATTGGGGGGGACCCCCCCCCACGACCCCCCCCCCCCCCCAGCCACAGCACTGCCCCCCGGAACAGAGCCCCCCTCGGAATATCGATCGAAAATAACACCGGATTTGGAACGCTCTCGCTGAGAAACGAAAATAATTTTTTGAAAATGGGGTCAGTGAATTAATAGAGCCCTCCCTTGTATTTAGGTTTTTACGGTACACTACTGCATGGGGGGTGGGGGTGGGGGTCCTCCAAATTCATCTATCTATGATCAACACTTTTTGATTTCATCTATAGTCCAACAACAACTAATGCAGAATTTATGTCCACTGCGTTGCCTGATCCGCCAAGCACATAACGCGTGATGCAACATTACAAGCACAGACAGGCAGTCAGCTTGTGTGTGTTGGCTGGCTGCGTGGGTGTGTTTATAATGTTGCATCACGCGTTATGTGCTTGGCGGATCAGGCAACGCAGTGGACATAAATTCTGCATTAGCTGTTGTTGGACTATATCTGTCGTCAACACTTTTGGGCTAATCTATCTATCGTCAACACCCTGACCAAGTACCACTGCCTGTTCCCCCTGCCCAGTGGTGTAGCTACCCAGGCGGGGCGGCAACCTACTGTACCACCCAAAATGCGGGGCGGCAACCTACCTACTGTACCAGCCGAGCTAGGGGGGGGTCGTACCACTTGGGGGGGGGTCATCTGGAAACCGAAATTTTTTATGTCTAAATACTGAAGAAAATGTGGCCTAAAACGCTAATTTCGCGCGCAGCGCGCGATTTTTCGCCTATTTGCAGACAAATATGCTAATTTTATGCAATTTTAAGCCAAAAATGAATGTTTTGGGTGAAAAGTTAGGTGGGGCGGCAACCTACCTACTGTACCAGGGGAGGGGCGGCAACCTACCTACTGTACCAGGCGAGGGGCGGCAACCTACCTACTGTACCTTGGGGGGGGGGACCCCCCCGCCCCCCCCCCCCCCCCCCCCCAGCCACACCATTGCCCCTGCCCCTCCGGACCAGGAACTACCTACACTGGGGGTCCCCCTCCAATTGGACCAAACCAGCGGCAATGCTCAACTAACCGGGCAGTGCGCCTTCCGTATATCGTGTGTCACGCGTAAAATCACTGCGATACGGCTCGTAGAACCCCGTTTCGCTCTCGGGAACAGACCGAAATTTGACCTTTGCTGCCGCGGGGAACTTCTCGATGTGCGGGAACATATCTGGATGGCTGAAACGCTTCGACAGCGTTTGCGAGTTGACCACCACCCTGTTCAATAACGATTGGCGCAACATCTTGACGGCTGAAATCGGCAAGCAACGTCAGCGATCGAATGTTCGTTTTCGCTTTCGGGGGTCAATTCAACCAAAGTTTTGGCTGAGAATCGCCGCGAAACCCCACGCAACTTAGAGAGCTCTGGATCGCGTATCAGCTGCCCTGGAAATGGAATAAACATTTCACGGGTTAGTCAGGCGAACAAGCACAAATTTCGTCACGCAAGCATCAGCGGAGCTGCATCGATTCGGCGGAAACAGACTGCCTGTTCGGATTTATTCGGAAGGAAATTGATGGAAAAAAGTAAAACCAATGAAAGAGAAAATGCTGAGTTTGGTAGGGCATTGGTCTTTTCCTTTGCCACTTTCTGCGTGGTACACCACATCCACATCAGTAAATTTGTGTCTTGTGAAAATACTTTAGCTTATAGTTTGGGCCACGGTTGTGAGAGAAGACGTGCAGCACAGATAGACACTAGCTACACAAGTTCAGCCAACCACAAGCTGCGAAAAAAAACAGTCTGAGATAAGAAGAATACAGACACTCGTTTTGCTGATGATGATGACTAAAACCTGGTACACAGGTCCAGCAATTCACGCCAAAATCATTTCGTATTTTTGTCAGTTATTTTCCCTTGGATTGGTTGAAAACCTTGGTTCCCATTTTTCTGCTAGATCAAAAGTTTGTGGTGCAACGTTAATGTAACCAAAATTTTCATTCACTTTTGTTTTCAGAGAGCGAACAGATAATGGCGGATGATGTAAGTGACGAAGAGTTAATCTCGCTCTTGCGACCAATCAAGGATTTCTATGAGCAAGTAGGTTGCGCTTCCCAATTCAATGTTTCATTTTTTTGGAAGATCGTTTTTTTAAAGTCTCCAAAATGGTACTGCGGATCTTTTTTTAATCTCGCATGCATCACAATCACAGTGCACGCAGTGCTTATTGATGGCGACCTAATCCACCTTCTGTTTACACCACCAAAACTATAAATAACATACCCAAAACTAACACAGCCTTTCAGAAAGATGACCGTCTTCGAGCTGCATTTGCGTCCCTTCCGCTGGGCAACCGCGACTCGCTCGAGACGTGTTATGCTAATGAATTTCACATGAAGAAAGCCACACTGATGCCACAGACGCCTTGGATCACATTGTTCAAACGGTGCAAACTGACTTCAAAAGAGGTTTGATTTTTTAGTCGCCTTGGAACGTGGCGCGTTCGTTCAGAAAGTCAAAATGACATGCTGATGTTTCACACGCAAGAACAGCGTGAGGCACAGCTGCGCGGTATTGTTACCTTTGTCGACCCCTCAGGGCTCATAAAGTCTGATGTTTCACAGGACTATGACAAATTGTTGCATGATCGCGCCGAAGGCAGCCGACCGGTGGCTCAACTGGTATCAGATTTATACGATGTTGAACAATCACTGGAACGCACATTGCACGACATTGATGCGTTGTTGAATGCACATTTTGCGGGCGGAAAGGTGATGTCACCATAATAATTGGCTAATTGTGGAGTGGTTGACGCAATGAGTCAGTCACGAAACGGTTCTCTCAGCCTCTCAATTCGCTGATGATAAGCCGGCTTCAATAACTATAACAAGCGATTGGTCACCTGTCTTTTTGCGTTCGAATTCGCGATATGTTTTCTAACCGATGCCAATTTCGACCAGCATAAAAAAGGTGCACGCCGCTGTAAACAACTGTGTTGCACTGATCTACGTAAATATAAACGTGTCGTGCAATCATCCATGCGCAAAGTCACACGTGACCAAGCAGGCCCCAAATCGACCAACAAGTTTGTTGCGTTGGCGACAATATCCGCATAGATGTTTTAGCCGACTTTGTTGAATGGCAGTGACATAAAGATAGCGAACGCAATCACTAAAGAGGCATCCACCATCGACAAATACTACAACAACAGCGATCACACGTTGTTCATTATGATGCGATTCTTTGGCTGACCACCGTGCATCGAGCACATTCAGGTGCGAGTTGGGTTCATGAAACGGGCTGGTTTAGTCGTCAACTCAATGGTCAACTCTCGTCGTGTCAACTAAATGAGGTTATAGACGTTGACGACAAGAGTTGGTCATCATCTGAGTTGACGACAGTACTATAAGCCCATTGAGACGGTGTTGAGCACAGCAATGCCCATGCATCCGTGGTCGTTGCATCGCCGATCGAGTTGGATTACACCGTCTGTTTGGCCCGTACATACATTTGGCGATGGACTTGGCGCCTACATCTAAAGTTACTTGTTCGACATGCCTAAATCTTTACGCTGGTCAAAATTTGCGAGCATTATATCTCCGCTGTTGAAACCTGATCTAAACAAAAGTTTACAAAGGAGGATGGGAAAACGGCATAACACAAGGCATATGGCATTATCTGCAAAAGTTGACGAGCTGAAACAACTATAGGTTCAGCAGAACCGATTTTGATGTCGCTTTGCTAGGGCATGCATAAAACATCGACTCCACAAAGTGTTTCGTTCCCCCAAAAAATTTCAATCCTTTAAATTCTAATGTTTCACACAGCACCAATTGATGCAGGATGTGCGCAGTCGTCTGTCAGAGTTCGCGTCGCGTCAATGTCAAGTTCGAATCGTGTGTTTCGGCACGCAGCAAGGCGCGCAACAATGGTTGAACAGGACGAACATCACCGACCTACCACTGCTTGTGGATGAAAATGGCGACTTTGTGCGCACTTGCAAGTTCCCGCGATCCGTCTGGAACAGCATGAGAGTCAAGTGAGTTACCTATATAGGCAGTTTGCATCTCGTCATAATACTGGAACCTGTAATTTTGAATCGGGGCATTTTAGGATCAATCTTTGAGGCAACGACAGGTCACAGACTGTGATACTTAGGCACTTAGCGATCGCGATCGATGTACTTGTGGTACAAAAACTTCCACCAGCTCGTAAAACGCGTGGAAACGACTGCTGTTTACGCTGGTCAAAATTATAGCGCCACGACCACAACTCATCAGAATGTGTTGTATTGTGTGGTTCAAGCAAATGGAAGTCCAAGTAGTCGTAGTGGTTGCGTGCCCGCGTCCAAATTTGATTTGGCCCTTCGATGCATGTTGACGATAACTCGTTTCCGGATCATTATCAGTACAAATCCGTCTCTGGTTTGCTTTAGATGTTTCGCACACGCAAATTCAAATACAATAACGCATTGCAGCTACCACAAAACGATCACAGCAAATGGATGATGGCGGTTTGAAGTGTTGGAAGACCCGGTGCACGATATCCATCAAATGGGCGGTGACGTCATAGTGGATAGGCAAGGCACCATCTTGTATCGATACATCAGCAAGACATCGTTTGATAGGCCAAAAGTTGACGATGTATTGAGCCATTTGAATAAGTAGGTACATATGTAATTACAATATGTAGATTTGGCGTGGGTATGGAATTCACGAGAATACGGCTCGTTGGGAGAATATCATGGATTGTAATCAAACTTATCGTGATAGGATGGTCCTGGTCGGCCTTGCAGAGGTCTATATTCCAGAGATCGGAAACAGATCAGCCCGGCCCGGCCCGGACTTCTCGCCGACCGGGCCGGGCCGGGCTGACTTTACCCGGTCCGTTTCCGATTTCTTATGTATGCGATTGGTTTAGTACGGCTTTGCCTTTCTCACGTGATTCACTGGCCGTGAATCCTCCCGCAACCCCACCCATCCTTCAAGTTCTGGCCAAAAGTTCGTGCGCATTTTTATGTGACAATGACAGTGCAAATCTTCTGTTCAAGACCGCTGTCATTCGATGCTTTTCACTGTGCGCATGGACTTACAATTCAAGCTGATGTGGCACTGTATAGGTTCTTTTTATTCCACCTTTTTCTTTCTTGTACCTGTACAATGAGTCAAATGTTCACTCGTATCAGAATAAGACAGTGCTGAAGTTGTCGTCAAGTCGAAAATATACGCACACCACGGGATTGCCTGGGGTCCGATAAAATCAGCTGGTCAATTCAACCTGGGTAAATCTGTTGGACTTCTAAAGCTACTAAACATCAACGAACTTGGTCATATCTGCGTGCACTGGTTGCACGTTGGGTGCGCGTCGTGCATTGCGCTTTTGCAACATGCCCGAGTGTGTAAGGGTGCGTGTGGCACTGTGTGCACTACTGCGATGCCAGGTTTTTTCAAGTACGGGAACCGCACGAACTTATGCACACAGAGGTTTGTATGTTTCACATACACCCGATCAAAAAATACATTTCTCCACCATCGACTCATCTGGATGATAAAATCGAGTTAGGCAACATTTGAAGCAATAAAGCTGCGGGATGCTACTGTAATGCAAAAACGGGCCGGAAACAAGGCCAGGCTGGGTGCATTTTCAAGCAACTGTCCAGTTCAGTGTTTATCTTTATATCCGCTGGTGTCAATCCGCAACGAGAAAGCCCGCAATCTGTTTCTTGGGTTCCGATCCAGTTGCCTTGGGAGGTGTCACGCATTTTTAAGGATGGTTTCAGTGTTCCAGTGCCGAACAACCTGATTACAACTGTCGATTAGTGGGATTGAATTTCAATTGGCCGCATTGGCGCGCATATGGGTTTTCGCTGGCCGTGATTTCACGACCACGGTCATTTGCGTGACCGCATGGTTGATTCAGGTTTGGCACTTGCTATTTCTGAGTTGAGTTATAGTATTTTTGAAATCTTGTTTTGTTTATTTAGGATTAGAAGCTTTGGGTATTGAATACACACATGCGGTAACATTATGCTAGCAACTTTAGAAACCAGTTTCGATTCAAAATAAAAATATCGGCGCAATTGTCAACTTTAGGCCCTTGCAGCATGTAATCGTTTTGCAGTATACTTTGCGGTTTTTTGGTGACCGATTCTCGATATAGATGAAACGGCTTCCGCCCACTGAGTTCCAAACGACGATAAACAGTACAAACGTTGACCACGCGGTGTTCAAGATGCCATGCCTGTCTAGGTGTGCGCGCCCCCAGCTGGCCACTGGGCTGGTTTTTTGTTCGGCCTTTAAAACAAGAACGACTTTCTCTCTCTCTCTCTCTGACATTTGTATATAAAGTATACATATAAATAAATGAGTTCCTGAGAGGTTTTCCGGTGGCTGCTGGATTTTACTCAATGTTTCTTTTGACGCATAATTCATGCAAGGCAGAGCAATCAAGTCCTTTCGCATTATGTACATGTGTACAGTATAATAACTCAGCTATTTAGTTCCGCCACTGAAAGCACTACCGTACTTAAAGGCAGGGTTGGGCAAAAAAAACGACGGCGCCTGGGTCGTTTTTCGTTTTTTTTTAAATCCTGAATTTCCTTGATTTTCCCTGATTTTTCAGGGAAAGTACCCTGATTATCAAGGAAAATCAATTTTTTGTCCCATTTTTTTCAAAAAATTTTCGACCAATTTTTACTTTGTCGAGATACGTCGATATACGGAGTTTTACTTTCAGTTATGACCCCGGCCAAAGTTGGTCCCATGATGCGGGTCTGATATGGGATCTTAGCAACTCGCTAGAAAACGGTTGAAACCCGTTTATTTTGCCTCAGAACACATAGAATTACTTCATTTAACCACGTTTTCTTCCCAACATGAGCGTTTCCCAATTTTTTTTGGGGCATATTTTGGTCATCTGGGCGTTTAAAAAAAACGTTTTTTAAAAAAAACGATTTCTTGAAAAAAAAACGTTTTTTGCCCAACCCTGCTTAAAGGTCACCGGAACTCTATTTTTGATCCCCACTTTTCACTGGTTAAGAATTTGTGGACACAAAGTGAGGTAAAAGTAATCTAGAACGAGTGCATCTGACGTCGCGCTCGAGGACAATCTGTTTTTTCTTTATGCATACGCAACCAAGGTATCGCTTGTCTGCGCACCCACTCCCTGATAAATCAGACAGTCCGGGGTGCTTCCCTGGGGCTGCACATTGCGCAATTATGCATAAAGCTGTAGCCAACTGAAACAAAATTATAACTGTTGCTAATATATAATAATCGCCTTCAGCAAAGCAGCTGGATTGTTAAACCCGCACCCGGAAGGGCTTTTAACGAATGTCCGCTGCAAGTAGACTAACACCCCCCGTCGCGGTAATCCGATGAACGCAGAATAAATACCGAATGTCGTCAAATGCGCAGAAACGAAAAGCGGCC
>JASAMV010009258.1:0-45539 GCA_030248065.1 Rhynchonema sp. JSB1_4
TAATGACTTTTCTCAAGACTTTGTGAAGCAAGGCTGTTTGGAAACGTCAAAGCAAGGGCACACGCAAGAAGGGCAAAATGTCAAATAATGATTGGGAGTTAGCATATGGACTAGCACATCACGCACTGCGTCAGTGGCTGGCCAACATGGCTAACACCAATTTGCACAGCACTGTTGGTGCACTGTGCCCCATACACTTTGCGGGCGAGTGCTGCGATTCGGCCACGACCACGGTTGGGTTGGACAACAGCACGACAGAGGTAATTTCTTGCCCGTGTGCTACCCATTTCGTGGCAGACGTTCTTGAATTCGAAGTTCGAAGGCAGATCCACTTTGCGAACAGCGTCATTCAGCCGAAAAAACAGCAGCGATCCGGTATGATGATGATATGCTCGTGAATGTGACCTTGACGTGTGAGAGAGTGTGACTAATTTTTGGTAAAATAGTTGTCGAACTGCAAAATTGCACCGAACAACGCTGGCTGGCCGCACTGGTTGTGGAACTTGGATGATTCGAGCGGGCAGATTACTTGCCAGCAAAAATGCTCCCATAATTAATTGGCTAATATTGTACATTTCACGATTATCGCTTGCGAACTTCGCAGTTCCATCAAACATGACCCCATTTGCATCAGCATTGCTTCCACGCACACAGCATGAAATCGAACTCAGGTTTACAACTTTTTCGAATCAACTGCTGTATGTATACAAATACCATGTTGTGCAATAGAGCGGCAGTAGTACACATGCTTAGGGTGACAGAATTGTGAGAAACTCCACATGTCGTGTGGGTTAGAATGGTGCAGTGTTTACACGTTATGTATTTTTATTTGTGCACAGCACGGCAACCATAACGTTGATGAAAATTACCAACCAACCCACGCAATTTTTCTTGTCATGTAGGTACTCACTTGTGCAATGTGTCTATCTTAAAACGGTGTGGTGAAAAAGTTTACCACCTGAATTCAAAGGTTAGAAAAAACGCAAGCGCAGTGTGAAACAATCGTGGGTTTTGAAGCAAAATACATTGAGAACTACGCGGTGATCTTACCTTATCGGGTTCACCTTAACCAGTTCTTGCCTCCTGTTTTAGTAACTATATGGGTGTTCATACACTGTAGCATTGTCATCACCGTGCACTCTCATTCAACAAGAGGAAAAATACCAGTTTTAGATTAATGTTTCCGTTTCGAAAGTTCACAACCTTGGAAAATATTCATTGCGTAATCGAGCTCGACCCGTAAACCACGCAGCATCTGTGACTTGATGGAAATTATAACTTTACGCCAACTTCTCGTTCATACATTATTTGAAATGCATGTGCACTTTTGAACTTTCACTTTTCAGATGTACAATAGTCTGAATATTGGAAATTCTGTAAATATTCGATAAAATATGGCTATCAGACTTATTCCGCTGCTCATCTTAACGATAGATCTGTTTAACGCCGAACCATGCATGGATTGGTGTCCTTCGCAAGACAGAGATGAGGATACGAAGTGGGAATTCAAACAGCTCTATTTAAGATATGTCCCTGACAATGATTACGATGAGAAAATCATGGGAGAATTTGAAATGCCGTTTTTAAATGGTTGGTACAATCTAGTGTCTCAGTTTACTAGTATCTGCAAACATTAAAAAATATCTGAAAAAGTTCTAAAAAATACTGAATAAAAATCATTAAACAGGCAGCGTCAGCCCAAGCGCCAGATTTTTGTTCGAGAATGAATACAGTTGCCGAGCGACGACAAACACCTACAGCGACATGACACACTATTACGACAACAATGCGGTTGGAACGATTAGTTTTGCTGTTTTCTCGATTTTGTGCCTGTATATCCACAGGACGTATATGTATACATGTTTTTCCATTTCTTAGGTTTATTTTAACCACACGACTGGACAACTTCGGCTGTCGTTGCCAGAGTTTTTCCTGAAGAAACAGTGCCGTCTATGGTTTACGGTTGGCTGTTTGAGGCTTTTTTAATTATTAAATAAGTATGTTTTATAGTGAAACATAAGCTGACAGCTTTTATTTAAAGCTTTTGTACGCTGAAGATCGTCAAATGTGCCCCGGAGAGCTCTGCACCACGATTGGAAAGAATATTGCGAGAAAAGAGCTGGACATCAGTATGTTAACTTTAATCTGGAACATAGCATGTGGTTGAAGCAGTTCTACTTTTATTCTAAAAAGCATAACATACCATAGCGTGCGTGCAAACTAAATCACATTCGTTCACGTTGCAGCGTGCAGAACGGTAGCTGATTCGGGTGAATTCTGTCAAATGCACAATTTGACAAACGGTATCTTCTTTCATTCCAGTTTGTGAACAATTCTGCTCAACACACCAGATACAGTGTCATGCATAATTTTTAAGTTCGATCCTTCGGAGAGCGACCAGTTAAGCGCGTCGACTGTCATCTCAACGGGATCCTTGCCACGTGGCAAAACCACGACGCAGTTCTGGGTACCAGCGATGCTGCAGTGCAACTGCATTTTGCGAATCCGCCAAGGTTGGCTGACGCTGGTCGACTACTTGCATACATACATACATACTGGATGTATATTGGTCGCACAATGACTACACTACATCCAAAAAAATTTCCTGAGTGGTAGGTGAAGCACGTCTTGCTGCAGATCACAAGCGTTCTGTTCATATATTTTCCGAAACATTTCTGCCGATATCACGCTCGACGTGTTCAAGCAGCTTCGCTGTATCGCCAGAAATGTTTTGGAAAATATATACGCTGGTGATCTGCAGCGAGACGTACCTTACCATTCAGGAAAATTATTGGATGGAGACTTATATTGTCATTGTGCGACCGATAATTCGGGAGGCCTATCAACAAATCTAACAAATGTTTGATTTTCCAGCGATCCATTAGAACTGCTTGTCGCCTACGGTCACGGTAAGCGGAACCCAGTGTATCCTTATCAGAATCGCTCTGTGGTTGTCGACACAATAGGCTCGATGCGTGTGCCGTGTGTGAAGGGCAATTGTACTCAGGTATGTACATAGGCGCCAGAATTAAAAGTTTGTTGTTCTTAGAGCCGACTTAGGGCGGACTTAGGTTGAATCCGGAAACCGGAATCCGGAAATATTTCCGGAAAACGCATTATTTTTGCATGTATACTTCTGCGTTTTCAGGAAATATTTCCGGAGTCCGGAAATGTTTTGTATTTTTGTATGCAAATTATTTCCGGTTTCCGGATTCCGGATTTAACCTTAGTTCGCCCTTAGGTTGAACACGGAAACCGGAATCCGGAAATATTTCCGGATTCTGGTTTCCGGATTTTTTTATTTTTGTGTTTTGCGGAAATATTTCCGGACTCCGGATGAACTTTACGGAACACGAAGTTAAGTTTTAACCAGATTTTACTTCACTACTGTGTTTTCAAGGGAACGCAAAACATTTCAGAGTTCCGCCTTTTTTCAAAGTTCATCCGAAACCAAGCAATATTTCCGGAAAACGCAGATATGGTGTTCCGCATCCGGAAATAGATCAAAGTTTTTACATGTAAAATTTCCGTATTCCGGATTCCGGGTTCAGCCTAAGTCCGCCCTTAACAGAGTGTCTGTACCGCATAAATCAACCACGAAACAAATCTGTTGTGCAGAACTCAGTGTGAAACTCTTAAACTTCTTTTTCAGCTCAACACCACAGTCACCATACCAGCTCTGTTCTATGGCGACTATTTCATCAAAGCATGTCTTGTCTACGCGCCAGACATCGCAAACAGCGCACAACGAAATGTGACCCGATTGTTGCAAGAACACAGAATACCAGAAAGCGACATCGTCACTTTGGAGCTCGTTCACGAAAACCCCATGCCGGCGAGAGCTAAACAGTTGGAATTGCAAAGAGGTCTCGTTTAGTTGGCCTACTTGTGTGAGACTGTAAACTATATCACGAATTTCAATGTTTTTAGCCAAACGCAATTTAGTCATCCTCATGGTGATTCTGGGCATTATTCTCGTGTTGATTGTCGCTTGCGTCATTTTCCTACTGTGTCAACGACAGCAGAAACAGTGAGCACTGTTTCTATTGAACAATGAACTAACATCTTTGACCGCGTGCGAACACACGGTAGTTGGCAGTTTTGTTTAACATTCATCAATTTATAGCTCGTATGAGGTCCGCTGCCGGTCCGCGGTCAAGTTCGACACCGACGCAATGCTTGGACGAGGCGCATTCGGTGTGGTCTACAAAGGTACACGGATTCATTATTCGCCCCGGAAACTTCGTAATTCATATTCTTGACTTACGTCTTGGAATTTCTGTCTTTAAATTGTCTGTCATTTCCCTGTAGGCTCATTGGCTGTTGATGGCCTTCGGGGCAACAAGAAACTGCGCAAAGCACTCGGCTGGCAAACGGACAGCAAAGGACACATCGATGTGGCTGTCAAACAATTACCGAGTTAGCTTCAGTTTAATACATATGAATTTCTCCTCTTAAATCAAGTTATGTAAGTACATGTGTAATTTATGGCATTATTAAGTATTCTGTGACGATTCAGTCCCGGGGCACAGGTTCAGGCCCGGCCATTCTAGCCCGGCCAATTCAGGCCCGACTTGAACCTAAGCCTATGCCTATAAAAGGGTCAAACGTGCTGGGCCTGAGTCGGCCGGGCCTGAAAACTGGGGCAAAAATCCCGGGCCCGAAAAGACGGGGAAAAAACATAAAAAACCACCAAAAGAAGAAACAACGGGAAAAACCCACAACAAGACGAGGACACAACACCCACCACCACCACTTTGTGTTGCTGCTGGCCGACTTGTTCCCTTCCTCCACGTTCTAATGAAAGAGAAATTGAGTTTCCGAAAAAAATTATTTTTGCTCCTAAATTGCTGTCTTTATGAAATCGACGTGTTTTATAGATTTTTAATTTAATTTAATTTTAAATTTGATCGAATTCAATCGTTTTCGACACATTTTATTATTTTTTTAGTTTTTTGCAAACGCGATCACACTCAATTTCTCTTTCATTAACGTCGAAGGGTCCAAACAGCCAGCACGACGACAGAAGCCAACACATGTACCTACAATTATTCGATTCAGACACGGCACCCGACAGTGAAGTGCAGAAGTTCCTGTCCGAGATCGCACTAACCATCAGTCTGACGCGCGAGATCGGATTTCACGAAAACATTGTGCCCACGTATGGGGCACTCACATCTGCCAAACCGTACTGTCTGCTGTTGCAGTATTGCAGTCATGGCAATCTGCTGGCCTTCCTCAGACAACGTATGAAGTACATGATCAAGGTACACTGCTACATTATTGTTTGATTGGTTGATGGTTGACGCACTAATTGATAGAGTCCTATATTATTAAAGTTGGACGAACGAGGCATCAACTATTGCGATCCGGAACAACTTGCGACATATGATGTCGACGTTGATATGCTGCTGAGTGAGGCTCAACTGATATCGTTCGCCATAAACGTCTGTTATGGAATGGTAAGGTTCACCATACTTGAGAATCAGCTCTGAAACATCTTCGAACTGAATTATTTCGCCTTCCTTTGCCAGGAGCACTTGGCCAAGTTCAACTACGTGCATCGAGACTTGGCGGCCAGGAACATCCTGGTCCACAAGGACCACCTGGGCAACATGGTTGCGAAACTGTCCGACTTTGGGCTGACCAGAAAGCAGGAGTCGGAACACTCGGCCTACATTCATCTGAGCGGAGGAAAGGTGCCAGCAAAATGGATGGCACCCGAAAGTCTGATCAAGGGACAGTACAACAACAAGACTGATGTGTGAGTGCTCTTGTTTGTTAGTGATGTTCGCTGAATGACTTTTGTGGCCGTATGGTGATATTATTTTGCGAAAAATTTGTTTCTGGTCGTATTGCCAACCCCAGTGGCTGGCAATAAGACCACAGTACATTTTTCTCAAGATGTTTGTTAGTGTCCTGTAACACTGCTGATAGAAATGCAGGACAAGGGATCGTTGGTGGTCAATGCTGGGTGTTACGCCACTTACTCTTTATTATGATTGCAAGATCAATCAGTGTAGCTGCCGTCAGAGATCATCCCGCCGATGTTGTACATCAACTATATTTTGCAGTTGGTCGTTCGGAGTTGTACTATTCGAGCTGGTGTCTCTCGGCGGTGTGCCGTATCCGATGATTGACGCGCGAGCACTCACCGGTCATCTGTTGGCTGGAAATCGAATGCCCAAACCGAGACACGCGGATCAGCAAATGTTGGTGGTTTTAGTTTGACTGCAACTGGACAATAAGTGACCTTCGTCCAAAAAAAACAGTTGTGCATCTGTTACGTGA
This sequence comes from Rhynchonema sp. JSB1_4, assembly GCA_030248065.1. Classification (NCBI taxonomy): domain Eukaryota; kingdom Metazoa; phylum Nematoda; class Chromadorea; order Monhysterida; family Xyalidae; genus Rhynchonema; species Rhynchonema sp. JSB1_4. The sequence continues at coordinate 6,292 of JASAMV010009258.1, forward strand.
GTTCATTACATGCAACGCGGAGTACAAGCCCAAATCTTTGTGGCATTGCGACGATTCAGTCTTCTGTCCAACAGTTGTGTACTCCTGGGAGTAGTTCGGGAAATTCTCTGCCCATCGGCAGACCAATCTAATAAATATCACGAACCAGCCTGCTCTGAAGACCAGGCTGGATGGAAAAGTCACAGAGTAAAGTCGGTGACCACGAGTTCTCACCACACGGCTGACAGTTTGCACCCTTGCAGCTACAACCTGATGCTTGATTGTTGGTCGCTAGATCCACAAAAGCGTCCCTCCTTCACCGACTTGCGCAACAAACTCGCCCAGCGTCTTGAATCGGTCAAGGAGCAATGCGACAGCAACAGCACCCAAGTCACCAGCACTTATCCGACACTGGATGCATCGGCCGACTATTACCAGACGGAGGAGGGCGAGGAGAATGGCAGCAGTTGCGATGGTACTGCAGGGGAGGTGACCACTCCTGCTGCTGCTGCGGAGTTGAGATTGATCGACAACAGACATAAGGTTGGTGGAGTTGCGTTTGCGCAGTTAATTGCGCTTAGGTGAATTTTTGCCTCGGGGATAGTCTGGAGGACCTGGCATGGAGTTCCTGCCAATGAAGTTAAGCTTTATAAGCTGGGTAATGTGAACGGACATCGCGGGGAGTGAACAGCCATACTGAGTTGGTGTGTGATAAATTGCGAATAGTGTCAGTTACCACCGTGACAAAATCCCCAGAGTAGAATCTCGAACTCGACTGATTCTTTGAATGCATGTCATGTGAGTCAACCAATCAAACCCTGCTTGTGCACATGTAAAAGCAAACTACACCAACACGAGCCCGATTTCGGAGGTGATGCTTACAAAACGAATAGAAAGAGAAAATCATCATGCACCCCGTTGTATTCTACAACGTGTAACATGTCCCAAATCAGCAGCCACGTATGAATGTTTCACTAACCTGCCACCTCCGAAATCGGGCTCATGTTGGCGTTGTGGTACTATAATCTACTTACATATATCTACAGGTCGCCGAAACGAAACTAACGTTGGAAGCGGCCTGGGAAACATACCCAGACATGATTGTCAACAACGGGAAGAACTCCGGTCAGGACTCGGGTGTGGAATCGGCGGGTAATTCAGCTGGACTGTTGGTATCGAAAGAAGCGCATCTCTTATAAAAACAAGACGAAAATGAAGACCGCATCAACGACGGAGAGTTGGAGACATTAACCTCCATGTTTTGTTTCATCTCCTTTCGGTTGGTCCTGTATTTCCTGTTCTGTGGCTAGATCTGCATGCTTAAACTGTATGGTACAGTGTTTTTGGGATATAGGGCCTTTTTGAGACATGAAATTCTCCATCCCTTTCGCAGAAACTGTATTCGTATTCAATATCTTATTGTTGTTTATTGTGTCATATACATATCATGCTTGGTGATGCTGCAAACCACGGGTGCTAACAGTTAAAAAGAAATAAACATTGTTTTAGGGAGAAGTTCCTTTAATAAAAACAAACACGATCACTCCAGAGTCCATTTCAAACAGAATGATTTGTGCGTTTCAAAGGGTTTCGGATCACTGGAAGAATATTAGGCATGTGACCAAAAATAGCAGCACAAGAAGACTCATCCTAAAAGCGTACGCGGGGCAAACCCTTCAAATCCCATGCCCTGCATCTCCTTCAATTGCAGTTTCAAGGACTCAATTTCATATTTCATCTTATCAATCTCCAAATTCACGAGCTTGTCCATTTTCTGCAAATGGAACAGTTCATATTCGATTTTGTGCACCTCCTCGCGACATCCGCACAGATTGATGGTGCCCATCGATGGGGCCTGCCCGCCGGGCGTGCCCAGATGAGTGCCCATTTCCAGATGGGAAACCTGTCCTGTCGAGGGGAATCGGAACCCAAAGCGCGACGATGTCCCAGCTAGACCGCTAATGGCCGGATGCAGATCGAATCGGTCCGAGCCAGCGGCGGGACCGAAACGATGTGAACCGAGGATGGGTGATACCGTAACCCGCTGCTCCATCAGACGTTCGAAGCTCGACAACGGTTTCAGGTCACGTGACTTTAGACGAGGACCGTTGGTGGAGTTCGTGAGAAGACCCTAAAATTACAATAGTTTGCATGTTTTATTAACCTGTGAACTGATCTATAGTAGGCTTTGTGCTGATAACTTAATGAAGTGCGTTTGCGCGGTTTGGACAAATTCAGAATTGTCAACTCACCATTTTTTCATGCATTTCGTTCTCTCTGGAAACATTAGTAGCAGAAACTGGTGTCACCGTCGTGGTGGTGCTTGGCGTGGTAATTGTGGTGGATGTTGAGGTGAGCACTTCAGGGCCTTTAGTAGTGACGATGGGTTCCGGTTCCGGTTCGGGTTCCGGTAAGGCCACCGGATGTTCGTGTGATCCGGCAAGTTCACGAAGTTCGGAGCTGTACTCCGATGGTGCGCCGGTTAGACGACGTTCGGACAGACGGTCGCATTTGACAGGCAACTGGCCATAACCACCATCAGTGAACTGAAGATTGAATCGTCGATCTCAAAGATTTCAACGCATATGGCGGTCGGGCAATTGAGCGGAGCACATTTGAGCAAGACCACTTGAGCAAGTGAAAAAAGCAGGGGCCAGAAGAGCAGAACCATGATTCATGCGGCATACCATGCGGCATGGTACCTCCTTAAGTACTGAATCATGCGGCATTATGCGACCCCAAGTGAGCATTTTTGTCACCATGCGAGAATCATGCCGCATGATTTTGGACCATGCGGCATGATTCTCGCATGATTGTGTTGTCTTGGCTACTGGTTTAGTTTTGATCTGTTCGTGATCACAGGCAGTTTATCTGCTGTCAGGCTAAATAACATTCGTAAAATTTGCCAAAGAAGCTTTTAACAGATATGTTTATGTGGTATACTGTGTATGACAAACTTTTTTCCGCAATTCGATTTTAAAGGTGTAGTAGCGAAGTAGTTAACTACATAACGATTTATGCTTCTCTCAAGCGCATTTCCAGTGAGATTCAACCAGGATACTCGTTATATTCAAGCTGACAGCTGATAAATCGCCAGTGATCACAAACAGAGCAAAACTAAACCAGCAGCCAAGTCAGCACAATCATGCGAGAATCATGCCGCATGGTCCAAAATCATGCGGCATGATTCTCGCATTGTGACAAAAATGCTCGCATGGGGTCGCATAATGCCGCATGATTTTTCGCATGATTCAATACTTAAGGAGGTACCATGCCGCATGGTATGCCGCATGAATCATGCGAAAAACAGCCAAGAGATGCAACCGGTACTGTAAACACGAATAGGCCTAAGCCTAAGCCCAAGCTCAAACACTAACCTAAGCCCAAGTGTAAGCCTGAGCCTGAGCCTAGGCTTGATACCAAAATCAGCGTACAGCCGTTGGAACAATATTAGACCTCTGCCCTTTTGGCATTGCCCTTTTTTCTTGCTCAAAGTGGTCTTGCCCAAAGCTGCTTTGCTCAATTGCCCGGCCACCACGCATGTGTATGGCCGTCGTAATCCGTTTAATAAACGAAAGTGTTCGAGAAACATTCTCTTATGTACTCGGGTTCACATTCCTGACCTGTTTGAACAACTTCAATGTTTGCATGAAGAACGCATGAAAGAAATCAGCGGCAAAGTTTCCGGGTACACTTGAAGCACATTTAGCTTCGAATATCGGGCGTTGGCAGTCGAGTGAGCACGTGATGAAACTGCGATTGAAATAGCGAAATATTTAGGCTGCGACCAGAAAAATGCGGAATGGCAAATACTATCTGCATTCCGCATTCCGCGTGTATCTGCTCACCTTTGCGGAGTATTGAATTTCTGCAAGCAAATTTATGCTTTTGGTCAAACATATCTCAGTTGCTGTCTGCGTTAACACGCAACGTTTGATTTCAGCACGCTGGAAGGCTGCCCTCACAATGCATGCGAGTTAGCGATTTTGTGAGTTAGCGATCTTGCGAGTTGCGAGTTTGCGAGCCAGAATTTCAAATCGCATTTGTGTTCATAATGGAAATTTACAACTCGCATGCGGGCTCGCAAACTCGCATTTGTGTTCACAATGCACGCGTGTGAGTCGGTTCTCACAATTTTCGATCTTCGGGCGCGCCCATGTAGGCCAGGGCCAGGGCCGGGGCCGGGGCCAGTGCGAAACATTTTTCTGGATAGGCGACGTTAGAACTACAGGGTTGTCAATAATCCAACATCGGTTTCGTATACATAATGCAGCTGTGCGTGTGTGTTCGTGTTGGATGTCCTGTTGCCTGATGTATCAAGGGCACGGTCATTTTGGGATTTTATTTAGGTTAGGCATATGTATTTGTTCAAGCAAATTAATATAAAGCGCTTTATTCTTAAAAATACTGGCTGATGAAAAGTCACCAGATGACATAAATTTTTTGAGCAACCACAGTAAACGACATGTCTGCGCGAAATTCGAGTAACCTATAACTCAACCAATCAGCGAAACGCGCACGTCGTGTACGTGCACGGTCAAAAGCAAACTGTATGTGTATAATTGCAGGTAGAAATTCAGTGTGTTGTCAACCATATTTCAAACTGCAGCCCGAATTTGCAAAAGAAAAAACACAAGATAGCCATGCCCTTGATAAATCAGGCAGAACCGCCCCCACCGCGAACACACCCCCGCCCCCCCAAAAAAAAAACCGGGGGGGACTCAACCCCCCCCCCCACCCCCCCCCCCCCCCCCCCGCGCCCCCCCCCCCCCCCCCCCCCCCCCCCCCCCCCCCCCCCCCCCCCCGCCGCGCCCCCGCGGCCGCCCGGCGGGCGCCCGCCCGCGGCCGCCGCCCCGGGACCCCCCCCCCCCCCCCCCCCCCCCCCCCCCCCCCCCCCCCCCCCCGCCCCCCCCCTTCCAAAATTTCAGAACTGCTCGAAATTTTCTATCCAATCAATCAACTTATATTGTCAGCAAAACATTAATACTGAAGGAACATGATTTCCAATAGCTGAACTTGTACGCAGGTGTTTTTGGGTTGATAGGTGAATTGTATAGGTACAGTAGTTACACGGATTACGGCAACAAAGTTTGAATGATAAAATCAGCATGTAAGACTGATTAAAACTACCCAGGTAAATTTCCGAAACCAAATTCATCGAAATAATCATATTTCTTACTCAGGGAAACACGCGCACACAAAACCCGCCGCATGCAAAATTAGAACAAATCCTAATCGGCTTTTTGCGAGTTTGCGAGCCGAAAACTCGCAAAATCGCAAACTCGCAATTGCATTGTGAACACACAAGGCAGCAGACTCGCAAACTCGCAAAATCGCGAACTCGTATGCATTGTGAAGGCAGCCGAAGTTGTCATCGTCACCCAAGCACGCACCACTCCGCAAAAGGTGAGCAGATAAACGCTGAATGCGGACTACAAAAAAATCCATTCCACATTTATCTGCTAGCCACTTTCCACATTCCGCATTTCCCTAATCGCAGCCTTAGGCTTTTGTCTGATTCTCAAGGTTTCTTATGGCAGAAATTCATTCAACAAAACAGACAAGCACACCTGCACATTTTGTCGAGCAACTGATTGGCCTGCGCATCGCTGTACGTTGTTGGATCGTTGATGTAGATGATTTCAGCGATGCTCGATTCGCCCTTGCATTTGCCCGTGCACTGTTCCGCCACCGTTACGTTCGTGTCGTGGTAGCACGGCAGCGAATGTTGCAACACTGGAATAGGATATGGTTGAAAGAGTATAACGGTGTCGACACAGCACAACAGGGGTGAGTCAATGCTTGATCGACTTAAATCTATATGAGTGACGTACTGTGCGATATCAAGCTTGACATAAACCAAAAAAGCGCGCATACTGAAAAAAAAAACGGTTAAAAAAGAATGCAGAACTCAAGCTATCAACACCCGTATGTTCAAATAAATACGGTGACTGATGTAATAAGTAATGGGAAAAGACATTGGTTCTCAAATTTCTACGTACGCACCATCATAGTAGTCAATGCACATGAAGTTGAGTGGTCCCATGAGGAACTCTCCCACCGCCGGCAGACGTGGATGTGCATGCTGACAGCTGGACATGCAATAGTAGACCGTGCGGTAGGCACTACAAAGTGGAATGTGGAAAGTTTGGTATTTTGAATACTTCAAATCTGTATTGCGAGTCTGATGAGGATAGCACATTTGTCACAGTTTCATTTAAAAATGTTGTTGTTTGTTTTAAATTGCACATATTTTGTGATAGCATTGGATCACTATTTTCGGCCAGCTTATAAGTTGTTACCCTCCCTGCACCAAATGAACAACTTTTACACTGGCCGATGTTAGTACGCACGCTGTCACAAAATACGACTTCGCACCAAAATATTTGTCCACGTATTGTCTACAAGCAAACCAAAGATGGACAAATTGTATCTCCAGCTTACGAAACGTCAAGACTCAGAGCAGCGCGCAGTGCGCAACAGTCATTGGGTACAGTCTACCGTTGAGAACACACAATTCCCATTGTATAGTCTTTCCGTTTTAACAGTCCAGAGGCGGTATACAGAAAATGTTTCAACGCCTTGAAAACAGCAGTCATCGTCGTGGATGATAACCAACAGGTCGACAACGTGGCTCGACACATGCGTGTTACTTGATGGCTGCTGTTGCGATGAAACATTTGTTGTATACTTTGTTTGGACCGAGAATAAAATGAAGGACTGCACATGGAACCTACTCGCACACACTGGTGACAACCCGTCGATCGTAGAACTGCGAATGGAATCGTGTGTCGGGCAGCGAGCTGTCGATCTGGCGCATCCGAGCCTCAAAGTCGTCGAAACATCGAAACAGACACACACGACCCTGAACCGGGTACCATGACTGGATCGCCCTGTGCATTCGTGATGCTGCATTTTGTTTGTCATTTGATTTGCCTGGTTTGTCCGAATGCCACAAGTCGGTCGAACCGTGGTGGCGCGGACAATGTGGAAACTTGTTGGAAGAGACAAAAAATAATTCATATATTTTTATTATTCTTGTCTGCCCTGGCCTCCCTTGTCAGCAGTAATGCACAACGTGCCAACAAAGCAGCAAACCAACTGTCGTTTCAGTCTGCCCATTAGTACCAGGCCATGTTCCGCTGACATTTTGTGCAATTGGAATCTGAACCAATCAGCGTAGAATAACGGTGATATTACGGTAGCGCTTGGCAAGGCTGTAAGGTAAGGAAACATATTTCTTTCTCTTTGGTCTATACTCATGAAAGTCAGTGAACCAACTTGCAGAGACCATCTCGTGCATCCCCAATGCTGCTACCATGACCAGCCAACAGATTATCATTACGACTTTTTTTGGGAGAATTGGTGTTTCTAAGTAGGAATTAATTTTCGTCACATGTCTGAAAGAAATATATGGTCTCTGAAGCCTCACAACATAGAATGGGATTATGTCATGTGCAACTTCCCGTGTTCACCAAATCGGGACTCTGTGCAGGTATTTGTTTGCATTGCCGTTGCCGGGTGTAATGTAAGCGGAATTCACCGCACGTTTTACGGATTAATGTGCTCATGCGCGTTGTGCAAATATAATGGACAGCACGATGTTCAAGCACTTGTCTTATGCGCCGATCTAGCACACAATGTACACAAACTTTTTCATTCGTTGAACCTCTGCGACAGATAATTTTGCGATCGTTATATGATGTTTGTTCATTTCATATGATGACTATGAGGGACAACGCAGAAACGCTTGACACAAATGCACACATCCATCAGTAGAGCTGCCCATGTCCCCAGTAATTGTGCAGGAAATACGCAGCCAAACACCTACGATATTCGCTCGCCACTTTGGAGCTTCCAGACTATTCTTCTGGCTCTTCCAACAAAACAGGGGACGTCTGGTAGGTATGATCAAGAAGATCCCAAGAAGTCATTTTCATTTTTCAGTCAGTCAATTTCATTTTATTCTTGATCGAATGCCGTGCATAATGATATGTGCCGGAAATATTCTTTGTGTTGGAGTATCCTGTATCACCAAAGGAAAGAGAGCTAACGGTCGAGTAACAAAGGTCAAAGAAGCTCACCAATAATATTGATAATAAATTTCCGAATTCGTTGCCGCACAGTAAAGTACGCCCCATATAGTTAATGTCAAGTTATAAACCCGAACGCTAACCATGCGCGGTTCTGAAACATTGCACGCAGTTGCCTGGCTGGCTGGCAAGCTGCGTATGTGTTGGCTGTCCGAATGTTTCACAACTTGATTTTCGGGTTTAGAACCTGACATTAACTGTGGCACGTACTTTACTGTGCGGCAGCGAATTGGGAAATTTTATAGAATAAGAGATTAGTGGATTATTTTGAATCTTGTTCAACAGATACAGTGGAAGCTAAAGCTGTTTCCAAATAGTGTCATTCATTCCTGTTTGGTAGATCAAAGCAGCAGACTTTGACAGCATACGCTTAAGGGACCGAATTTTAAATGCATAGTATTGAGTGACATAAAATAAATGACCCTTTCCTTCGATTCCTTTAATCAGGTGGCGACTGATTGAGTGATGTCCGATCACTTTCCTTCATGTCGGTCCTCAGCGTCTCCTCCGGCCCGCCGCCTATGGAAAGCTCAACGATGCTGTCTTGTGGTGACTTCTTGGTGTGGTGATTGTGGCGTTGTTGACCTACAGGCACGTAGACGTAGCGGACTTCGTCTGTGAACACGAACAGGAAAGTTGTTGGTTACACCCGACACGTGAAAATGCGAATAAAAACCACTTTCGGAGCCAACCGGTGGCCTTCGGCGATTTGTACGGCACCTCGGCGATTTTTGGCTTCTCTTCATCATCGTGTTCGGATTTCGGTTTTTTCGGCTTCCTGAATTTTTATTGAATTTCGTATAATAAGCTTGCGTGTCGCGCCCGTTTTACAAAATTTCACAAGCTTGATGGACGTACTTTTTGCCCGTCCGCCTCGCACAACACCAGATGTGAATCACCAGGGATATGAGCAACGCGATCGACAACCCCGATATCAGGCCGATGTGGAGTGGGCTGTTGTTTGAGGGTTGCTTAGTTGATGGCTGTTGGTAGTCAGGATCTTCGATACCTATGCGGGGAACGAGTGGAATCTAGCAGGCGAAGTAAAAGTACTCATGTGCTTTATATCTCCGAGTTTCAGTCTTTTCGTTTATCATTACCACGAGGAAATAATCTGTTGCCCATCAACCATACGCGGTTGCAATATCATTTTTTTGGGCATCAGGTGACCTACATATGTATCAGAAAGTTTGAGAGCCGACTGAATCAGTTATCCTCTCTAATTCTTCAAACACGATCCCGAATATGGTTCGCGGGGCTGATCCGCGCACCTATGGCAAGTTTCCCCCGTTTTTCAAGTCAAAGTTATTGGTTCGTTTTCTAACCCCCACCCACATTCACTTTGTTCGTTGTGCCTCAGTTGGCCGTGCTGCAATCGGCCGAACACTTCAAACCAGATGCCGACAAGGTTGTCCACGATCTCGCATTCCCACAATCGCTCCCGATTCGACAGATGCGCATGAAAGTATTTGTGTTGTGCTTGAACTTGCTGGTTCGCAAATGCCGCTTGATTTAGAAGTGTCAGTGTATTCCATTTGTAGCCGGGCTCGCATCTGACTGAGGCCCGATCGGCCCAAAAGCTGTGATTTGGCCAACTGATTGGTGCATCAAACAGGTAGTCGTTAATTTGGGCGTGATTTGGCAGATTGGGTGGAGGTCGAACGCAGGCTGCAACGAAGACCACTTGGACAACATTGCACAAAAAAACCAAAGAACACACCACCACCGGATAATGCTACATTAGATGATAGTATTGCCTCACAGATTATGTTAACCTGAAGGCATTAAAGATTGTGTCGAACGTTAGCTTATAATCCGATTTTCTTTTTGAAATGAAAGACAACACCGAGTTGATATTGTTTGCCCAAAGGCGCGCCTTCAAATTAGGCAAGAATCGCAACTTCTTAGTTGGTAGGAAGACGCGGTTGTTGCAGACAATATCCGCTCTTTCGTTTCCATAGAAGAGAGCTTGCCGAGTGTTGGGCGACGTTCGACACACCCTTTTAATTGAAGGGCTAGCCCTTGGACTCACAGGCTTGCATTAAGACGCTTTGGCCTACACGTGTATGTACACCATCTGAACAAACGCGCCTATGCCGAAGAACACGTTCTTGTCACCATCAATGCGCAGGCAAACTAAAAGACAGTTATCCAAAAACACGAACAAAACCAACTGGATCGGCACTCAAACAACACATCTACCGGCCATTGTCCATCGGTACACGTGACATCAACGGTGCGATTGCCACTTGTGCCAAGCACGAAGCTGTTTGGCTGTGAGCACGTGAAAGTGGCCGCGTCGCCCGGCCGGTAGTAGATGGGAAACTGGCTGTGGTCATGGCTGTTGAGTGGAAAGTTATATGGGGACGATTGATGACCGGATAGTCTGAACGGTGGGCCGTCGGTCTGGCAACCTGCGTAAGGAGGATGTTGAAACATATTTTTATCAACGGTTCGTATGCATCAAATCACTCAGATTCACACTCTGTGATCGGCCCTATCCGATCGTGCCATAGTCATTTCAGCTTCGGATATTTTGATGCTGACGGCTTGAAAGTTCTGAACAACATGTATATAACTGCCGGAGACAGACCAACTTCATGCAGGTCCAAATTAGTGGCATCCAGTGATTAAATCCTCGAAAAGCCGGCAATTCAAAACGCCGCGCGATCAAGTTAGGACACAGAACCGAAACGGGTCGATCACAACTACACTTTCAATACCTAATGACGCTCAACCTATACATTGGGTGGCATTTTCGAAACGGTGTAAAGCTCAGTTGGATGTAAAGGTCGGTGTAAGCTCGGTCGAAAGCTCGGTCGGTGTCAGCTCGGTGTAAACATGAAACATTCCACGTTAACAGCAGGCAATGTTTCATGTTTACACCGAGCTGACACCGACCGAGCTTTCGATTGAGCTTACACCGACCTTTAGGCGGTCTTCACAATGACACGGTTTCACGGTTTTACGGTTTCACGGTTTCACGTTTTCACGTTTGTTGTCTTCACAATGACACGGTTTACGGTTTCACGTTTTCGCGGTTTCACGGTTTTACGGTTGGTGTCTTCACAATGACGCGGTTTCACGGTTTGGTCTAATTGTTTTTAAACCGTGAAACCGGATAAAAGCCAATTAGAACCGGTTCTAATTTTATCACGGTTTTGGTGCGTCAGATGCATGCATTTGACACTGGATGGGTCCAAAACATAATAATTGGATGTTATAACACGTTATCTGATGTACAGTTTTCCGTCATGTGGTAAGAAAACCTGGTTTCACTATGAAAATGAATGAATAACTTTTGAACCGCAGTTTTCCTGCCAAAAAAAGTACCCAGAATTGCAGAATTTAGCCCTATACCCTTCCAAAACCTTCTCGATTTCTGTGATAAAACACCTTTGCGCATGTATAATTGTGATTAGATCGACTCAGCTTTTGGGTTATACTCAAGTCATTAACCGAGATCGTTAACTGTCGTTCTCGCAAGATTCTTTTTATACCAATCGTTATTTCATTTTGTGTGCGCAAGCCTGTCACTAAAGTTCAAGTTTGTTTTTGTTTTCAAAGATCGTACGTTTTGTAACGTTTGTTCGTGTTTGTGTGCTCATATCATAAGTTGCAAGTGCTCAGTGGCAAGTCACACTTCCCGAGCTCTCAAATGTTCCCAGACAGCATGTGACCGAAAGGGAGTCATTTGGTCTCGAAGGTCACTCAATAGTTAACCTTGAGATCAAATGTGGCCAAACATGTCTCATTTTGGATCTGCGCTGCCTAACTAATGAAAAATTTGTGACCAAAGATGTCATAAATACATCTAAACGACGTCACTGACCCTCTTGTGACGTTTAAATAAGGTATTTCATGATTTGCTGATACCGCTAGCTTCGACCAGTGTAAAAGTTGTTCAAGACGTCAAGTACTGCAGATTTTTTAACGCATTTTATTTGAGCTTGGCCATAATTCCGACTGCACATTATGTTGGAAACCGTAAAACCGTGAAACCGTAAAGCCGTGTCATTGTGAAGACACCAATTTGAAACCGTGAAACCGTGAAACCGTAAAACCGGATGTCATTGTGAAGACATCAGCAATGCAAACCGTGAAACCGTAAAACCGTGAAACCGGAAAACCGTGAAACCGTAAAACCGGAAAACCGTGAAACCGTGTCATTGTGAAGACGGCCTTACACCCAACTCACCTTTACACCGTTTCGAAAATATCACCCAATATGCGAACACATACCGCATTGTGATGGATCACAGTTGCCGCACTGTCCGTTTGCGATCTGAGAGCAGTCACTCCCATTCGGGCACCATTGTAGGCCACAGATTGTCGGATAGCAATACTGGCAGGATTCAGCCGGGTCGTTGTGATTTTTCATACATTTTGTGTTGTGTGCCGACGCCAGGGTGGCTGAAAAGCTCAAGATTTCAATGTGGAAGAAAGTATGTAATGGCAAAAAGCCATTTCAATCTTCATGGGATCACCAATATGTATGTACGTGGCGGTATGCCACTTTATGGTTGAATCCTCCGCCGAAGAAAGAAAGGCTGCGCCACGAGCGCAGTGTGTTAGAAATATGTTTTTTTTCGGGGAGTTATGTTTGCATATGCGTGATTGCACTATTCAGCATTGTTTGTAGCTCGCGTGAAACTTTCTTGATGCGCGAATTGTGCTATGTTTATGTGACAATCTGCAACTCAAAAAGTAATCCAATGACAAATCTTACTGCGGTTGATGGCGACAAGGTAGAAGTCACAGTTTCCTTCATCGAGCTTCATGCCAACGGTTGGCATAATTTCACAATGCCCGCTGACGTTATTAAAGCTGAAGGCGCAACAGTGGTAGTTTTTCAAACATTCGGTTTTGCATTGGTCAATGGTCATATTCGGTTGGTTGGGCGCGGGCGTGGGACATTCAACCGTGCCCTTCGAAATGAAGTCCATAAGGCCTGCTGTCATTCGGAATTCAAGGCTGGTGAGCGCATCTGAAACGACTTTTTAGCGCTTTAACTTCGTAGAAGGCTGCCTTTCTTAAATCCAACTAAAAAATAAAAAAATATAAATCCAACTTTGTTCGGTCACCAGCATGGTCAGGAATACGATAATGATAGGCAGACGTAAAGTTGAAAGCATGATGATTTTAAATACGTGGATCTGTTTGGTTCTCAAACCAATGCCCATTGCCACGGTGGCCCATTAAAAGTGACACGCAGCATAAAGAGACATTTTCTAAGAAAGCCTTAGTTTTTATTTTTTAGTTTTTATTCCATTTTTGCCCGCCCGCAAACCCAGAATGCCGGGAATACCAATGTTCAAAAACATGATAAAAACTTTTTAGAAATTGCAATGGCGTTGACGCTAAATCGATTCGTTTTCTATGCTTTAACGAATAGCCATACATTCATTTCTTAGCTTGTTGAATTTACACTCAGTTTGTTGAGTCGCATTCTTTCACTTATTGGATTCCACCAATTCGCGACTGTTTATTACTGATAAACTCACACTCTATCGGTCCCAATAATATCATGGCTTTTTGTTGCAATTCATATTGCCATCTGTCATGTGCAAGCTAATTTGGGGCCTTGCTCAATCAGTATCATTTTATTTTCCGGTTTTCCGCTTTCAGGTCAATCAAGGGCACCAAAATAAACAGAAAAATCATTTCAGGTTATCACCAACAATGTATAGGTGCATATTTACTGGGGTATTTACAGAGCATGAAATATTCATTTTGTGGCTCAAACTTAATGAGAGAAAGCATTTATGCTAAAAACGGCAAAAGGCAAAATCTGTAATTATTATTATTATCATTATCAGCGATTGTTACGTTGTCTCAGGGAACAATATATTTGAATAATTCTTTCTTACTACCTTGATGGACTACTCGGATAATCAATGGCTCCAAAACTCAAAATGCATTCTGATTTTCTAAGTTTACATTGCCAAGGTAATCGCACGCAGCGATCTCGGGATTATCAGAACCTAATTACATTATGCTTACTTTTTACTGCACAACATTACCCCATACTTTTTACTAAAAACGCTCAGTCAAAATTCTTGTCCTCGGTCTTAAAAGTCTCCTCTGGTCCGCCGCTGACCGATAGTTCAACCGCAAGGGATTTGTCGATCGGCTTCTCATTCTTTTTGTCATTTTCTGGTGGTGAATCAGGCAGGTAGACGTAGCGCAGCTCGCCTGCAGCAAACGCAACAATAATAGCTGTTTTGCCTAAGTAGAGACGTGCGCGCAAGATGTGCCAAAATAGTTAGTAAACCGGTGATTTTTGGGGATTTGTATGGCAGTTCGGGTGATGTTTGCGTTCCATCGTCACTGTGCGGGTCGCCCCGTCGCTGATGGGTCCTGAAACCGCAGGAGACATTTCAGACAATTTTTCAAATTTTAGGGATTATTTATGCGAAAAGATTATCTCTGTACATTTGAGCTTGATCCGATTTGGTCACAACACAATAGATGTTGACGGCGACGGACGCGACCAACGCGACTGAGAGCATCGAGATCACGGCAATCAGAACGACGACGTATGAGAATTGGTCGCGGTGGTCGGGGTCGGAAATGCCTGGCGTGAATTAATAAACCAATGATCATAAATCATTGAAACAACGAATTTGTGCCAGTGACCCAAGAAACTGAAGCACATTTCCCGGAAAGGGGTAGCTGCACTAGTGTACGCTTAATTTGCGTGGCATTACTTAAAGGGTCTCCGTCAAAAATATGTGACCAAGAACAATCTCAATGAAACTTGGCACGGTAACATCAATTAACAACATTAATTAAAATTAATCGTACACCCGCGTGCGCACTGGTGCAGCTGGCCCTTTCCTGGAACGTACTGCAACTTGAACGACAGTCTCGTGGACAATATGCAATTGGATAATCGTACTCTGTCAACCACCAAACGGTGGGTGTCATACAGGGCGTGTTGCGCTGGTGCATTCGATTCTCCAAGTTTGCATCCACACTTACATTTACTGCCGTGCACCTGCCAAGCCACGGCGTTCGCCTGTGCCTTGCTGTACGGTTCCACCCACACCGGCTGACCGTTCGGGTCTGTTAGGCACTGCCAGGATCGCTGTTCGTTCGACAGATACCCGAACAGGTATGGTTTTTGACGATAGGGTAGGTTTTGGAGCAGTCTCGATGTTTGCCATTTGTAGCCGGGCTCGCATCTGACCGTCACCTCGTCGTACACCTGACTGCGCATGCCCATTGGAGGGGACAGTCGGTAGCCGATTATTAGTGCGTGTTTGGGCAGTTCGGGAGGGGGTCGAGGGCAGGCTGCAAGTGAGCACAACTATTTTTGGTAGTTATGGTGGAACGAACCATGGATTCGACGTAAAACCAAGTCAGTCTGCCTTTGTCTCAATATTATTATTATCGCTGTGTGCCGTGGCATTGTAATGTGGCAATTTTCAAGAATGCCATTTACATCACCATACAAACTACTGTATATATACAGTATGTGCGCATTATCATGCAAGACAAGGGAGTCTCTGAATGAAACGTCACACATCACTGATGACAACGATACTGTAGCATTCATCATCAGTTTCCCGCTTGGTTTTTACGCATGGTTTATACCGTCTACATCCCGCTCAAGTGGGAATCAAGGATGTGGCAAACAGATTATTCCGCGACTTTTCAGGCACAGTTCATGCCCGACTTTTTCAGGCCCAGTTTTTCAGGCATGGCCGATTCAGGCACAGCATGTTTGACCCATTTATAGGCTTAGGCTTAGGCTCCAGCCGGGCCTGAATCGGCCGGGCCTGAACCTGCGCCCCGGGACTGAATCTTCGCTCAATACAAACAGATGTGTCGAACTACATAACTGAAGAAGAAGAAGCCGACTAACTAATATTGCAGTGGAACAAAGCGTCCGTCTGCCATTCCGCATTTATGCACTGAGCGTTGATGGTTTGATTGCCGGGTGTGCCGTAGAAGTAGGTGTGCGGATGCACGCACGTCAACGTTTTGATGTAACCGGCCGGGCTGTACGACTTAAAGACGTCGTTACTGAACGTCATGTTGATTGGCCACGTTGGTTGTATGAATGGCGCCTTGTGATTGTGAATGCAACCTGCGCCGGCAATTACGTGAATACTTGAATGGGTAGAAATTTGGCGATGAACGAAAACGCGCGCATTATCGATCTAAACGTACAGTAGCCCGTGCAGGAAAATTTCCGAGCACGCCGTGCAATCAATGGGCACCAACATACCGCAGCGTGACGTATCGCACGGAGTGGACGTGCACATCTGCGGGCCGCAGATTGGTGGATAGCACAGTTGGCATTGCGCCGTCTCTTGATTCTTCATGCATAGCGCCTTGTATTTGTTGAGTTCGTCTGTGATGGAATATGCAAATGCATTGAAATATGAGACACACACCACGAATGAACACGATATGGCTTACTTTCTTTGGCAACAACTTTGTACAGCAGACAGTTTCCCTGATTCAATTCTCCAAAATCGTAATGTCCACCAATCGTTTTATAATTGGCGCAGTGCTTGGTGTTGTTGTTGAAAGTAGCGGCGCAGCACTCGTAGTCCTTCAGACACAGCGTTTGGCAGTGTTCCAGGGTCATTGGTTTACTTGCCGCAGTGGACGGGAAACACTCCACGCTTTTAGGGTTGGTGAACTCGAGGGCCGTCTCTCTGTATTGCGATGCTGAATGGGCGGCATCTGAAGCAAAAAGTTATCCAATTTTAGATTCGTCAAAATAGAACTGTTCATATACCGACCGGTGAGCAGCAGGATCACGACGAATATGGCGATTGTTGGCGGAACGGTTGTTGATGGCATGATGTGTCTAGGCAGATGTAATATTCGATGGTTTGATATTAAAGTCGAAAATTCCACGTGTCGCGTCAATGAAGAGAATGGTGAATGAACATCTGGTCGTCTGATGCTGCCAGGCTTAAAATTTGGGAACTACCAAAGCTGGCAGCCACGCCCCGAAAACGACAGTAATCGTCCTTGTAGCATCTCACCTGCTGCCTGCAAGTTTTGTGCTGTGCCATGCGTCTTGTCTCCTTGATGATTCAGGGTTTACCACACGTTATCCGCCAACCACACAGCATGCTGTTGCTCGCACCGCCTGTCGGTCACTATACAACCGCATTTTGCCACTACTTGCGCGCAGGTATAGCTGATTCAAATGTTGACTTTTAAAAGTGGACACGATAATCGATAGAAATACCTGCTGATACGCACAAAAATTTATCAACAATAATCACAACAGGTACGCAAAAAAATTAGAACCAGCCCGAATCGTGAAAAGTGAGTTAGCGCGCGATGCCATTCCATCGCCGATACGGGAACCCAAAAAGTGACCTCGGTCCGAAGAGGGACAAGATTTCTTCTCCCTCCCCCTCCCCCCCGATAGATTTAGGCTGGAAAAACAATTTGGTGAAAAATGGGTCAAGGGGGTGCTTTGGTCACGTGACCATTCTAACGGACTTCTTGGGGGTCGAAATTGAGTTGATACGTACGGCGCAGTGAAGTGAAGTGTGTGGTGCGTGGTAGTGAAACATCACGCACGAGTTTTATGCAACCAAAACACACAGCATACACTCTTTTATAGTGAGCACGCACTTTCGGGCGCTGTTCGCTTTTCATGCCTGCCGGTGCCGAGGTATGTTTTTGGTGATTTTGTTTTCTGATTGTAACTTTGGAAACAGGGCCAACCAAATCTTTCAACAAAAATGAGACAAAACATCAGAAAATACTCAGCAAACAATTTCCAGAAAATAACGGCAAACTTAAAAATTACAAAAAGCTGCGCATGAGACGACGTTGGATTTGAACTGGGGGCACAGGCCTAAGAGCGGTGTCAGCTGGAAGCCGACCCATCTCATCCCCAGTCCTCGTCTACAACGTACGCCTCCTAGTGTGGTGTTGTTTCGCTTGTTGTGCTCTTGCTTTACAGCGCGCACTCCTGTGGGCCACAGGAGCTGTGCTTTTATTAATTAGGTGGGTCGGTGAAACAGAATGGTGTTGGTAGCGTTGCATAATTAATCAATACTGCTGCAGTGTGCTCATGTTTGTTCTTTGCGTGTGCAAACACACACACACACACACACACACACACACACACACACACACACACAGTGAGCAGAGACAAGCAATAATAATGCACGTGCATCTTGCTAGATCAGGGTGCCTCTTGCACACACATACAGCACACCTGTGTATTATACTACTGCAGCCTGGTGGTGAGCAGGGTTGGATTAAAAAAAAGTAAAAATTTTTTTGTAAAAAAAAATTTTTTTTTAAAAAAAACAAGTTGGCCACTTTTTTTATTTTAAAATTTTAAAAAGTAAGTCCACTTTTTTTTATTATTTTCCCCCTTTTTTTCGTTATTTTCTCACTTTTTAAGGTAAAAATGTATGTTTTCATGCGTTTTATTGCTCATCATTCTCAAAAAATCGCCTGCGGCGCTTATATTTCAGTTTAAAATGGCGTTGTAATGGACTCATACAGTTCCTAGACATCCCAACAATCGCTGCACGTATAATATAGGACACCCCATACCGTATACTGTGCAGTTATTGAGCTATCAACGTAAGCTATCGACAGACTCCACGTTGCTCGCCTATTTGCAGTTGTGTGGATTTGTCATTTGTTGCTTTTGTCACACAACATGAGTGTGGTGTAACTCTTTATCTCTCTTCAAATTTATCCCCAAATTCACAAACAGAAGGTTGGTCTTCCCTTTGTCATATATGTATGCCCACAGAGTTACCTTCGGGCGGGTTCTCAAAGTTGTGACCAAATGGGCTAGATCGCAGGTGATCGACATAAACATGCAAGTCAGTGGAGAAGTTCTCTTTAGTGCCCCTCAAAACATACCTAAGTAACATGATTTCAGAAATTTCATTTTTCTAGAAATCAATTTTTTGGGGGTCCGGAATAAAAAAAAGTGATTTTTAAAAAAAAATTTTAAAAAGTTTTTTTTTTAAAAAAAAGTTCGATAATAAAAAAATTTTTTAATCCAACCCTGGTGGTGAGTAAATTTATGACCGTTTTGTGACTGATGCGTGTCACTTCAGTCTCCACTCCAGTTCAAACAGTGCGCTCTGGAAAACTGTCAACCTTCCGCAGCCAGAAGAAACACTTCACAATTCAGTTTCAATTTATTGTTTGCATCCAGTATCGACACACACATGACAGAAGTCACAACGACAAAAGTGTGAAGACGAATGCCAGAAAAAGATAAAAAATCAAATGAACCGGCACCTTGAAGTGACTTCACGACGAATATTCACAAAAGTGTAACATTTTCGCGCGCCACGCGCGCATGAGCGTATTTTGTGTAGTATTTGGCTTAAAATCGGCGAATTAAACATAAGCGCAAGATAAAAACGATTTTTTAAAATTCAAACTTACAGTCGAGATTAATTATGACCTTTGGGATTCCCTTGGGATACCTGAGCAATCCCTTGGCCCAGGGTTGTTTCAAAAAAGTAGTTAATTTAAAAAAATTAAAAAAAAAATTTTTTTTTGAAACTCAGACATTGCTTTTTTTAATAAAAAAAAGTTGCCCAAAATGAGCTGTAATGTCCAAAAATGGCCTTTTTCGAGGCAAAAAATTGGCACTTCTTTCTGTGGACGGGACAATTTTTCCAAAACCGCGCCTGCGGCGCCCTGTATTATCCCCAAATCCGTACAGGGATGCGCGGGGCTGGTCTTTTATAGTGATGTGGCACCGATAATGTACTACTACATGCTACCACACATGTATATATGCAGGTCTGGTGCAAAACCGGGCGTGCAAAGTCGATCTGACGCGCAAGATTTGGGCTGTAATCGATATTTTGATGGTCGTATATCAGATATACGGCACTAGATGCATTAAAATACGTTGTACGGCATGCTACAATACATCAGAGTAACATCGTTAGTGAACATTAACCTCAGACTGGTCGGAGACCATGGAATCTGCACAATGCTACCGCGTGTCACCATCACACAAGTTCGGTCTCAGGCGAAAATTTTTCAATTTTTGAAATACATGTTGTATCGATTTCATTTATCCTGAAACGTCGTTTGCAACACTTTTTCTAATAAAAAAATTTTTTATAAAAAAAATCAAAAAAAAATTTAAAAAAAAGCTCGTTAGTTAAAAAAATTTTTTCAACCCTGCCTTGGCCTGTATTTGTAAAACACCTGAACGAAATTTGAATGGCCACGGTTATTGACATATGAGCTTGAATGATAATATGACAAATACATATACATTAATAATAAACGACACTCCACCGTTTCTGCTAAATTTGAGCGACAAATTACGTGAAAAAATACAGACACTCAGAACCGATGCATACACCGACCAGTAATCTCCTTTATGAGTCAAGTACATATCTAAACTACTGCATAATTATGCAAATTGATGAACAATCAAAACAAGAGAAATACGAGGATAATGCAACTTATGAAATTTGTAATTAAAATCAAACAACAATATATTGATAACATATCCACCTGAGAAATCCTGTGGCAGATACAGTACATTTGCAGAACACCTGAACGAAACGTTCGACTAAAATTCATGACCAGACCAACATGGGCTGGAATTCACAAAACAAAGTCAAGCTCAACGTCCAAGTTCACCGTCAAGTTCAACGTCAGGCTTGCAATGGGAATGGAAAAAACTGTCGGCCAACCAAACTAAGCTTTTCACAACGTTAAAATTAGCACAGGCTGTGCTGTGGCAACACACACTACAGCTGTGCAGCACAGCACTGTGTTCAGGGTTGAAAAAATTTTTTTTTATTAACGAGCTTTTTTTTCTAAAAAAAATTTTTTTTTGATTTTTTTTGAACGAAAATTTTTTTATTAGAAAAAGTGTTGCAAACGACGTTTCAGGATAAATGAAATCGATGCAACATATTTTTCAAAAATTGAAAAATTTTCGCCTGAGACCCAACTTGTGTGGTGACACCCGGTAGCATTGTGCAGATTCTATGGAATCCTACCAGTCTGAGGTTGATGTTGACTAACGATGTTACCTAATGTATTGTAGCATGCCGTACAACGTATTTTAATGCATCTAATGCCGTATATCTGATATACGACCATCAAAATATCGATTACAGCCCAAATCTTGCGTGTCAGATCGACTTTGCGCGCCCGGTTTTGCACCAGACCTATGTATGTACATGTGTAGTAGCATGCAGTGGTACATGATCGGTGCCACATCACTATAAAAGATTATCCCCGCGCATCCCTGTACGGATTTGGGGACAATACAGGGCGCCGCAGGCGCGATTGTTGTGTGCCAGTGCGGGCGAAACGTTCAGCTTGACTTTGAAGTTGACGGTGAACTTGACGGTGAGCTTGACGTTGAACTCGTGAAAGTTCACCGTTATTTTACACGTGACTTTGAGTTTGACGGTAACTTAATCCAAAGCTGATGCGTTTTAGATGACAGACACATCAGTGGAGCACCAAGTGCAAAATGAATCACCAAGTACAAAAGTGACATTGTATATTGTGGCAATCGATGACGAAAATGTTACGTAATTGCGAACTTGGCGCACCACTGAGATTGTCGAGGCACGTCGGGCGCCTCCCGTGTTGCCGATCGCAACACTTGGTCAAACTTTAGGCGCTACTAATGCGCAGAAGGCCCACGTGCTGATCAAACTACGACGCTGTGCACATTGGGCTCCACCCACAGTGTTTGTGCACATCGGGCTCCTCCCACATGACTCTTGTTGACATGTGTTTCCCGATACAGTCGGTATTCTCTCCCGCAATCGCTTAATTGCGATGTTTTCTTCATTCAGCCAATGACAACAACAGCCAAAAATGTTTCGCCATTTGCGTAATATATATAGGGGGTGGTCTTCCAAAGGTGACCCGGTCATCGGTGCCCGCCGGTTGATCGGGTCACTTTTTGGGGTCATGTATTGGCGATGCAGTGGCATTGGGATACCTTTTAGTTTGAAACTACAAGGCACGCATGAACCGGTCGGTTCCAGAACTGAATTCAAAATGCTGAAAGGAGCCTTTTTGAGCGAGTTATGTAATTCCGAACTTGGCGCTCCACTGAGATGGTTCGAGCGCACGTCGGGCGCCGCTCGTGTTACCGGCCGCAACATTTGGTCAAGTTCTGGGCGCCACGCATGTTTTAGTAAACACCGGGAGTCCGACGAAAACTTTGCGCTCCACAGAAAACTTGGAACGCCACAAAAAACTTCGGGCGCCACCAAAACGGCCCTATCGAACTTGGCGCTCCACAAAAAAACTTGGAGCGCCACAAAAAAAACGAATAAACATCGCAAACTTGGAGCGCCACCGAAAAAGGGGCAGCACAACGAGCGCCACAGACCGCTCCGCTCTTAACTACTGACCGCTCCGCTAATCCTACAGGTATGGTTGTGGGAAAAACTCGGTTTCAGTCACGCACGAGTTGATCCCTTGTTTTGTTGATGTTTGTATTCCTGGTGATCTCACAGCCACAGTGAGGTCTGGCAGTGATGGCATGATGACTTTTTGAATTTCTTTGCGCTGTCGTTCTGAACCTTATTTTGGGGATTACGGTGCCCACGTAAAAGCGCTTGAATATTTCAGTTGCAGCCCCCGTGTGGAAAAACATGTGCACATCGAGATTAAAATTCTCCGGACAGAAGTTTCGGGATTTGGATCCCACAGCTCTGAAGTTCAGCAGTTTTATTTATATTCATATATTGTGTTCATAGGCTCACACACAAAGAATCTTTCACCAATAGAAATGCAATATAATACGTACAAAAAGGGATGTGAAAAACATATTCATAGATATTTTTATAATTCAAGCATATTTTTTTGTTTCACTTTCACAGTTCACACCGCCAAAAATTGTAATCTCAAGTAAATAATTATATCATATAATAATATACATTAATTTTTTCGTATAATGCAGCGAAGACACACATTGAAATGATACGTGAAACATCAGCCAACAGAGAGACAGAGCACGGCACGTTTTGAAGGGACTATTATGGGGCAAGTTGCATTCAAGTTCAAGTTATACGTTAACAGCTGTTAATCCAATTGTTGTATTGGGCTGACAACTTTTACGTTGAGCGTCAGGGGCGGTTATTCGTTACTTATGGACCGTACGTTTTGGCAACAGGTCGAATCATAATACAGAAATAAAAACGCCAATTCAAGTCACAAATTGCTATAAAACAACACCAGGGCCATAATTCGGAAAAAAAAATTTCGTACACAATGCTTTCCGAAAAATGGACCTCGGATACAACAGACAAAAGAGATAAAACAGATTCAAAATCCGAAATCCAAACCAACAAAATTACCAGTAGCGGTGCGGATACAGGGCTTGTAGCAAAAGGGTGGGACAAACACACGTTTTTTTCCTGCAGAAACATTTTGCAGGCAAAGATTGTAAAAATACAGAAAATGCACATTTTTCGTGGGACAAAAATACAATTCATTTCATTCAGCATTTATATGTTAGCAACAGTTACAAACAGCAACACGCTGCGTCAAAACACCAGCACACCAAAAGTCGCCTACCAAGGGCGTCAGTGATGTTTCAACAAGCATAAGTCACAGCGTGGCCGAGAAATAGTGTTTCTCAGGGCATAACACTGGTGCATTTCTAAATGGCCACAAAACAACAGAGCAGATACCGCCAGGCGGGTCTCAACAACAAAAAATATGAGCAGAATCAGTTTTTGGAAGCACTTAGTACAACATTAAAGGGAAGTTTGTTCACCACGGCGGTTTTGTATCAATTTTCCTTCATTGTAAATTGTCTGTGGTACAAACCAGAAGGTGATTTCTTTTTTTATAATGTTCTGAAAGCTTTAAAAAAACGCCAACAAGTTTGCCCATGCAACACAGTACTCAGTACTCATAAAGGCAAACTGTACCTAAACATAATGATGTAACCATTTGTTTGAGAGAAAGTTTCATAAAAATGCGCACAATTGCACAAAATTACAACATTTCGCGAAATAAAGGTTTCAATCCGATCGTAATCATAAATTAATGAGACAAAAATCGTGCAAAAAACAGAAGCTGGAAAGCTAGGCTAAGTTAGACATTGCGCTAGAGAGAAACGGAACCGGATAAAAACATAAGCTGCCACAATCAGAGAATGAAGACAACATATAAAACCTAAACACGAACCAATAAAAAAGACATAAATTTAACGAAAACAAACATTACTTTGCCAGCCAAAACTTCCAAAACACGAGAACAATAACCAGTTATAGGCACTTTTCAGCATTGAAGGCGTAAACGTACTATACGTCATTCATTTTCATAGGATTAGGGAACCAAGAGTCAATACGCTGATATTTGAGACAACAAGTACAGTCGGTTATCTTGTATTTGAATGCACGTCTTTGAGAAGCCAAACGCAAAGAAACAGTTTTTATTTATCACAATGGGTTTTTTTAATTCAGGCTCACGGAGGATGCTGCATCAAATACTGAAAATTTTTTTCAGACTCAACTGAATTCAAAAAAGCCCATTTATGACTGCTCGAATCGCTAATCTGAGCAAAATAGCACACAGTGCGTGGTAGAATGATGACAAATTAGTCAGGTGGAAGGGTAGCTGTTGTGATAGGATGTAAGCAGCGAGCCTTAGTTTTGATCGAACCAAAATGCGCCAAGCAAAGAGCGCAGAACCCAGCAATGTTTACATACAATAAGGTCGATTTGTTATGAAATTAGCAGAAACTTGTTTTCACTTCCTGTGTAGCCGAACTGGGAGACCATGAGAAGGGCGACAGCGCACGACAATTGACAAAGATGTGAGCAAATACGGAAATCGAGAGTTCTTTTAAAAAAATTTAAAAAAAGCAATAGCATATTAATATTGCAGCCAAGCGGCCACGCGAACAGTTTTTTTTGGCTAAAAATATTTACCAGGTCTTGCGTACAGTGCTGCGAAGAATATACAATAGAGGGCACAATTGAATATAAGACAAACGCTTGGTGACAATTGTTGTAAAATAATACAAAACATACAGAACAGCCAGTCAACATGATTCAGGCAGCAGCGCGGCAATTCAAGTATTGTTACGTCAATCTACCAATCTGATGCCCATACGATCAAACATGGGCGTTAATAGGCAGCGAACTTCACGCATGCTGATCTGGAACGAAAAAGAATTGAAAGAATCAAAAGAATGGAGTGCTTTTTCAATGGAGCATGTACAAACCTTGGAAAATCAAAGTAAAGATTTTGATGAAACAATTGAGCGACCACCCATAAAAATCAAAAGTTTCCCATACCGGAGGGGGCTCTCCAAAAATCCAAAAAGTGTCCATACCCGAGGGGGACTTCTAAAAAAATGACCCACAAAATGTTCTAAAAGTGTCAAAAGTTGGTCTCAAAGTGCTTAGAACAGGGGTTCCTTGCGGTAGCAAGCAATTTTTGACATATTAAGGCGAAAATGATCATTTTAGTCAATCTTGGAGTCAAAAAGTCATTTCTTGGTAGGGTGCTTGTTCCAAAAGTGAAAAATTCCCCATACTCCGGCCGATTTCCCATACCCCATACCTGGGCGGTAGCCTCCCCCAACGACACCACTGGCTATGATTAAAATTGAAACATTGAAATTTTGCCAAAACAGTTCAAATGGTTCAACTTCGCAAATTTTGGGCTCGTCGACCATTTTTGGGCGCGGCGGGCGGCGACCACTCGAATGTTTACGAATCATACCGAATAATTTGAAAGTGTGCTCAGGTCGCCGGCAGTGGTCGCTAGGCCGACTATAATTCCGCCTTAAAATAAATGAAAAAGAAATCTCGCACGCACAGTCACAGGTTCGGTGTTCACAGTGGCATGTCTAACGTCAGGTATCATCGTCTGTGTGTGCGAGTCGCGCTGATGTTTCACGCAAAGATCGTCACTTGATGTGCACGCGTCGAATCTGCGAAATGATGGAAATACCTATCTCGTTATAGTCCAACAACAGCTAATGCAGAATTTATGTTCACTGCGTTGTATGATCCGCCAAGCACATAACGCGTGATGCAACATCATAAACACACCCACGCAGCCGGCCAACACACACAAGCTGACTGCCTGTCTGTGCTTGTAATGTTGCATCACGCGTTATGCGCTTGGCGGATCAGGCAACGCAGTGGACATAAATTCTGCATTAGCTGTTGTTGGACTACACAACTTTGATTCTTTATTGTCGCTTATAATAATGACCGTAACGACCGTTGAACCACAAGGACACCAGGGATAGGGAACGACAATGGTCCTTGCCCCAACACCAAGAGGAAATCATAAAATTGATCATATCACAAGAGGCGGCTTCACAGCCGACAATGCGAGTCAATCGCAGATCCTACCTTTCCGGAGGAGGCGGCGTGACAGTCTGACTGCTCATCGAATCCACAATCGGCTGACACATTACGGACGCGCACAACATGGCTGGCTGCAAAATTATTTATCATTTTTTTCGATGTCTCGGACAAATTTACATTTGTGACGACAGTGACGTAGCTGGTCCGGGCAAGAAAGCTAGCTAGCCGGGTACCCCATTTTTGGGGGTATTGGTTCAGAAGTCAAAAACAGGGGTA
Organism: Rhynchonema sp. JSB1_4; assembly: GCA_030248065.1. Lineage (NCBI taxonomy): Eukaryota > Metazoa > Nematoda > Chromadorea > Monhysterida > Xyalidae > Rhynchonema > Rhynchonema sp. JSB1_4. Next base: position 32,942 of record JASAMV010009258.1, read on the forward strand.
TAAAAATTGGTCGAAATTATGCCAAAATAAGCCTCAAAATGCGTATTTCTGTGCATGCGAGAGAAAATTTGAGCGAATTTGACCAGTTTGGCCCATAAAATGGCCATTTTGACACTAAAATCAACAGTTTTTTGACTTGATGACCGGAGCAAGAAAGCTAGCTAGCCAGTTTGGGGGGATGGGTTCATGACGACAAAATTGCGACAGAAATCAGCAACTCTAACTGACCGGCGCGTATCCGTTGGCGAGCGTTGGCTGACCGTTATTGTAGCTCTTTGATGATTTGTTCGATAGTGCAGTGCCATTCAGGAACGGCTCATCTGTAAATAATTGGGAGATTGGTGATGGTTGATTGCAGATGATGAGTTGGTATTCTCAGCGTAATGTTGCTAACGAAGTGGAGTAGGTTTGATTATGACCAAAATGCAACTTGGGCAGCAATTTGTTAGAAAATATATTAAAATTTGGAGTTTGTGTTTTCAACCACAAAGAACATCACTGAGTCTAGGACACTGGTTGAGCTCTGTGTGTGTGGCCTGTAAAAAACCCAAACGTAAAATAACACGTTCAAATATATATGTGCATAACGATAAGTATTGTGCGATTTTCGATTTGTTGGCCAGCAAACTCCGTAGAACCGATTCACAACAAAGTTGCCAACAGTTCATCGGCGATAACCGTCAAAAGAACAATAATTTCCAGCGAAAAAAAACGCACCGTTATTTGCATTGACGCCTCTCATGCCGCGATGATGGATCCTCTGTTGTCTGTGTGGTGTGCCCAGGCTGACAGAGTCGTCAGAGCCACAGCGATCTGATCCATCGGACGTACCTGTTGATTGACACGAAATGACTGTTTAGATTTTAGTTTACACCTTTGCAATGAACCACTCAAATATATATTCAAGCTGGCACTAGCACCAACCCAAATTATGTCTATTGCTACCCGTTCCGTCATTAGATGCACCAGTGGCGTAGGTTGCTGGCGGGCTGACGCCTAAAAGGAGGTTTTTTTGGTTGTTAACGAATATTTCGGGCAAGTTCGACACATTTTGGTTACACCATAAATTACAACCAAAAAACAGGAAAAGGCGAGGTTTGCTCTTCTTTGTACTAGCATCAAAACATTTTTACCTGCAGTAAAAGTCAATTTGCACATCTAGCTTCTTTATTAGCCGTAAATCACACACTACCCCTATAATTCCACCCTGTTGCAGATTGCATCGAAAAATTGGGAAAAAGTAACCCCTCAAAAAAATAGCAAAAGTCTACATTATTAAATCCAACAAAAATTTTTCATTTTTTTCTCATCACAACCCCCGAACTGACTGGGTGTGCTGCGTAGTTCGGTCGGTGTGCCCATACCACTTGGCGGCGCTGCATTGGTGGCCAGGGGACTCATCAGTGAATGCGGCACTGCTACCAGATGGCCGCCGGGCGCCACCAGTAATTGACAGGAGGACTGAAAGTGACAATCATGATTAACATGAACTAGTCGTGTAATTTCCAGCAAAAACCGCAATTCTAGCAAGAATTTGGGCCGCATCAAGGTTTAACGTACGGACCCGGCTACGACCACGAATAGAATATGCGCCGGCCAAATCAGAGACAATGCTTGCTTGAATGGGCCAGCGGGAGCCTATTCAGTATGTGCAGGATACGAAGCAGTGCACCCACGGAAACGGTGTCGCGCAACGCGATTAAAAAACAAAGCAGTGTCTCAGCCAGTCGTGGTAGTTTCCTCGTGTTTGCCTCCAACCTTCTTACGGTTGTTCAGAAATTCACATGATTCACATCACATGCATGAAGAACATGAGTAAAAGACGGTTCCACAAAGTCAACACATAGGTGGCCTGCGGCACAAAAAAACCGAATACCCACCGAAACTCTAGTTGGTTGTGCGGCCGAGCTAATAATCGCTCCATGCGGTGCATAGTATCCGTTGGCGAGTGACGCACCGGCGGACACGGGTATGTACATGCCAGCGGGGGGTGCGGCCCAATTGGGGGCCATGGCCGGGTAGGTCGGGGCGCCGGGACGCATCGCTGGTAGGAAGGGTACCTGAGCGAGCATGAACGTTGAAGGAATGATCTCTTCAAATTCATTGCAAACTCCAAAGGTCGGTCACTGGATGGGATAGGGCTGTTGGAAAAGTGATTTATTGATTGAGGAAGCATCCGCGAAAAACTGAGTAGATATGGAGCTCACACATTAAAAAGTCGACAGCCGATGCGTTTTTGACACCACTATCAGATATTTCTAGATTTACTTATGCCACCAATTTTTCGACCAGCACAAAAGTTATCCATTAGTTGTATGAGATCAACATTCACGCTGGCCCCAAATTAGTGGCATAAATGCTGTCAAACGCGGTCAGCGCAACACCGAACCAGTACCAGACCGATCCGATCACAAAGCTATGAGCCAGCCAACAACAGTTCCGTCCAGCATTGTTACCTGTCCCTGATTGTTATGTATGAGTTCGCTCAATGGCACATAGTCGTCATCAGCATCACAGTCACGTCGCAACAACAGTTGCATGCCGAAATAACCGGCCCGGAACCAATCCAACATTCGGGCGGACGCGTGCGGACCTGTACAGTAAACAAGGGTTTGTTCTTGTGATAAATTGGAAAGTATTGGCTATTATTTATGATCGCGAAACACCGCGTACGAACAGAGCAGGCTGCAAGATCGTCACGGCTTTATACCGTAGCAGAAACATTTTTGACCAGGCACAATGAAGTTTCGCAGGCAGACAATAATAATTGTTGTCAATGTTTCAGGAAGCCCATGCAAAGTAAATTAACGCGAACATAACAAAGTTCAAGACTAAAAAGTAGGCTATAACAAAGTTCAAGACCAAAAAGTAGGCTATTTTGGTTTGCATACGACGACACGAGTAAAAATCGGCAAGTTGGCTGGGTAGGTGCGGCTTGTGAACTCCCAGATAAAACCCGATCCGACCGACTAACCATGCACTCGGCCATCCTCGCCCTTGTAAAACCAGGCACAGGGCGTGGTCGAATCCGGGACAATGTTCGCCATTGCCTTGTCAACACAGCGGTCCAGGGTTTGTTGAACCGAGGTGAACAGAATTGGGTAATGATATCAGATCAGTTGATAGTTTATGAAGTTGTGTTTTGATTGGCTGATTGAGAGTTGTGTGTGTGTGAGCTTGCTTGGCCTGGAATGAAGGAAATTTAGCACGCATACGATAAATCATGAATTCAGCATCTCATGAATATGATCAAATAGGAGATACTTGCCAAATGCTATTGACAATGTTGGGAAACGCGTTCACGCAACCCATGTTTAATCTCGAATACATGGCTGCCGAGCGGCACAATTTGATTAATTTTATGCATATGCATATTTTGTACAATACTATTTAACCCAAATATCACAAAACAGCGCGGCTCAGGACGGCTCCTCGGAGTCGAAATACGCATCCTCCGCATCGCGATCTATCAGGTCCATTGCGTCATAATCCGGATTATCATCAACCTGAAGAACAGAATTTGTTGTAAAAATTTTCAAATTTAAAATTATTATATTTTGTTTCTGTTTTTTTTTCTGGCGATTATGAATGAAAGATAACTGAACTGAGTGCTAAAATATCCCATCTGTACTTTGTGATGCCCCCGGAACATTTCCAATCGAGTGAGTTACGATGACCAATAATTGTGGAAACTCGCGCATTCACACAAATCACATCATTAAAAAAATTCTCCCCGTTCACACTCACAGCTGTGTAATCAAAGAACTCGGCATCCTGCCCAGCCAAAAACCGTTCTTGCATCACCGCCACGAACTCTTCGCGAAGTTGCGCTTTCTCAACGACACCGATGCTTCTGCAAAAAAATACAAGGTTTTTCTACAGTTTCACTCTCGCAACAAGACTGTGTTGAGAAACATAGAGCAAGCGGCCAACCTGGGTTAGTTTGTTTGTTTGTTTTATTGCTCTCAATGAAGCATAAAAAACGCAGGTAAATTAGTGATGAAAACATAGTCAGAAGACCCGGTGGGACAATTACGGAACTGCCGAGCCCGGCATTGCCGTTTGACGTATACGAGGATCAACGCATAAATTTCAGTTCCTGTTAACATGTCCTGTGACCTGTCCTGGTGTCCGTGATCTTTCACTCTCCTTGGCGCTTCATGTAACCAACCTGGGTCGTTTCGACGACTCTTTCATCATCTGTCCAACACCAGTGCTGCTCGTATCGGTCAGCTGCGAACTTCGACGTTGTCGTCGACTTGCTTGTTGTTGTTGAACTCTCGCGTTGTTCACCTGTCAGGCAAAATGGAAATTGTGCCACACAAACAACGCTAACTTTTAAGTAACAGGCAAACTAGATGGTCAAAAGCAAAGCGCCAGTTGCGTTGGGGGTGGTTACTCTGGTATGGATGGGGTATGGGAATTTTTTCACTCTGGGAAGAACCACACCCTAATACATGACTTTTTGATCTCGAGATGCACAAAACTGACCATTTCTTGCTTGAAAATGTAAAAAAGCACTTGCTTGCGCGAAAAAACACTGTTATGAACACTTTCGAACCTATTTTTGGCACTACTGAAAAATTTTTGGAGCCACTTTTTCATCGACGCCCTTGGGTGTGGAAAATTTTTGGATTTTTGGAGCAATTCCCATGCGCCTGGTACGGGAAATTTTTTGGCGGTGGTGTGTATGGGAAGTTTCCCAAAATTTGGGCTGGGTATAGGAAATGTTCGATTTCTCAATCACACCACTGAATGGAGCAAAATAGCCCTCACAAGAACAAAAAATTAAATTATTGACATGTTCAAATTACTCCACACATTTTTACTCACCCCAGCATCATCATCACTGTCGAACTCCTCCTCAAACTCGGCCCCATCGCTCAAGTCCTTGTCTGAGTCCGATCCCATGTCTTGGTCCTGGTCTTCAGCCGCGCTTGACGATCCGCTTGAACCGGAGCTCTGAAACCAGCAAAATTCATCGAAGCTCAAGAAATTACAAACAAAAAAGTTTTCCCGAACCGGCTGCTGATCGCCAGTATTCATGCTCTGCATTTTCTCTTGCGCAATTTGTTCGCTCAATCGATCGGCGACAATCTGCGTTTCGTAGAACTCGAGGAACATTTTCGACAACGTCGACGCGTCGTGCGCGCCGCTGTGCAGCAATGCTTGTTTTTCTGCAGTACAAAACGATCGAACATTGTTTGAAAAAGAACGCAATTTTAAAATCAAGAACGATAGAAACATTTTCTATTCAACAATTTAAAATCTACCTTTTTAAAATTTACCTCTATCGTCCAAATATCGTCCAACCATTTGATCGTACAAAAGCGGATACCTCCGGCGCATCTCCCAGTCAGAGAAGTATTCGTCGCCTGAATTTTGAAGGGCACATGAGTCACGTCTCGGAAAGCAACCCGCAACATTACAACAATAACAAGCGGCGTAAGCTCACCGCTTTTCAGCATTTTCCTCATGGCCACATAGCGTCGATTTTTGGTCGCAACGCTAATCTGCTTCCTACGTTTCGGTTTCGGTGATAGTGTTACCGCAGTTATCGATTGCTCGCCATTTTCAACACCATCATGAGCCGAAGTCTTTGAGGAAATTTCAGTTGATTTTCGCTGAATTTTATCGAAGTAGAACACCACATCTTTTAGTTCGCAGTCGTCCGTTCGAGATGTGAAATGGAGTTTGTCCCCGAGGACTAAATTCTTCCAATAACGTGACAGAAACGTGGATGGATGTTTGTCATACAAGTTCTCCAAAAGTGTCCGTTTCTCTGCATCCGTCAGATCAGGCTCACCGCGTTGTTGCGATTTGAAAAACGCCGATTTATCACTGATAATGCGATTGTACATTTCGCTCAACAACGGAGATTGACCGTCACCAGTATGACTAGGCACGCCGTTTGCATCTGTTGACGTGGCGGCCGCTTCCATTTCCGTGCCAACTACAAATCGCTCGCAGATCGGCCAGGTTCTAAAAGTAATTGTTGCAGTGGCGTTGAAAAAAAGGGTCAGTGAATTAATAGAGCCCCCCTAAGTAACATCCCCTATACAGTAGTGTATCAGAGGTCGCAATCGGGCCGGGCCGCGATTTTGGGCTTCTGGCTGGGGCCGGGCCGGGCACCCCGGCCCGAAGCTTCTGAAGTGACTTATATTTTACTGAAAAAGCAGGAATTTTTTTTTGTCAAAAATACCAAAATTTCTGACGGATTCGGCGAGTATTGTCTATCTGACGACTTTTTCATGGAAAACAATGAATTTTCAACCAAAAAATAGGTTAAAAAATCGCAAAAATTATGACAAAAATTGGGTTAAAATCTGAGCCAAAATCTACGGGCATTTTCCAAGTACCGGCTATCGGGTATCGGCATAACCCCCGATACCGATCCCTGGTCGGGCCGGGCCGAGGTTACCCGGCCTGATCCTAATCTACGCGGAGATATAATTCACACAAACGTACACTGGCAGGCGGAAAAAACCGGGTTTTTTTCCGAAAAAAACCGTTTTTTTTCCGAGACCCGAATACTTTTCCATTTATTTTTCCGTGGGTACCTTTTCGGTTTTTTATCGGAAAAATATCGGTACTTTATTCCAATTTTTCCAAAAAATTGTAATGCAAAACTGATGAGTTTTTCGATTTCAGTGAAAAATTGGCTCGAGCACAAAAATTAACCGGCCCAAAATGGGCCAAAAAGCGTGTAAACCAAGTGTTTTCGACTGACTTCAACACTCTTCAAGAGCACTCTCGTCACTTCGAACAAATTTTGCACTGAAATTGTTATATTTTTTCGAAATTACGTTCTTAAGTACTGGAAAAGTATTTGGAAAAAAACGGTTTTTTTTTCGAAAAAAAAAAACGTTTTTTTCCACGAAAAATAAAGAACGGTTCTTTATGACAGTATACACAAACGGAATCCAACTGACTAGGCTATACTTGCGGGCCGGAAAAAAAACCGTTTTTTTCGGAAAAAAAAACCGAAAAAAAACGTTTTTTTCCGAGGCCCGGAAAAATACGTTTTTATTTTTCCGGAAATTTTTCCAAGTGGCAACTTTTGGAAAAAAACGGTTTTTTTCAAAAATTTCCGAAATATTTTCAAGGGTTACGAAAGGATGTTGTCAAAACTAATGTAAATCGGTGCTAAACAGTTCAAAATGAGCACTTTTTAATCTCCAAGTGCATTTTTAGCATGTTTCAGGCCATTTCCCGACAAAATTTTCTCCAAAATAGGCGTTTTTGGACCATGGGTATCCTTAAGTACTGGAAAAATATTTGGAAAAAAACGGTTTTTTTCCAAAAATATATTTTGCGAAAAAATACGCAAGTATAGACTAGGCATGGGCACAATACCGATTTTTAGGCCCACCCAGTACCCAATACCTGGCCTCTGACCCAATACCGTAAAAACCTAAATACAGCCCCCCCCCGGAATAGAGCCCCACGTAATACAGCCCCCCCAAAAGGGGTCAGTGAATTAATAGAGCCCCCCGGAATGGAGCCCCCTAAGTAACATCCCCTATACAGTAGTGTATTAACGCTTGATAGTGGTGCACAGGTACATTTATGCACGTTTGTTGTTCGTTCAGAGCACACAATACGCCTCTTATTGATGAATAGACACGAATAAATGCGATTACAAGCGAAAAGACATCCTTTTGAGCCCTTTTTTACGGTTTTTTGGGGTATTTCTGGGAACAGTTTTTTCAGGTTCGGGTCTGTGAACTAATAGAGGCCCCCGGAATAGAGCCCCCCAAAATGGGGTCAGTGAGTTAACAGAGCCCCTATACTTGCGTATTTTTCCGCAAAATACATTTTTGAAAAAAAACGTTTTTTCCCCAAAATTTCCGAGATATTTTCCAAGGTTGCGAGAGAATGTTGTCAAAACCTGTGTAAATCGGTACTAAACAGTTAAAAATGAGCACTTTTTAATCTCCAAGTGCATTTTTAGCCTGTTTCAAGCCATTTCCCGACGAAATTTTCTCCAAAATAGGCGTTTTAGGACCATGGGTATCCTTAAGTGCTGAAAAAATATTTGAAAAAAAACGGTTTTTTTCAAAAAAATATTTTGCGGAAAAATACGCAAGTATAGGGGCTCTATTAACTCACTGACCCCATTTTGGGGGCTCTTGCGGGGGGGTCTATTCTGGGGGCCTCTATTAATTCACTGACCCGAACCTGAAAAAATTGTTCCCAGAAATACTCCCAAAAACGCCAAAAAGGGGTTTGGAAGGAGGTTTTTTGCTTGTAATCGCATTTATTCGTGTCTATTCGTCAATAAGAGTAGTATTATGTGCTCTGAACGAACAACAAACGTGCATAAATGTACCTGTGCACCACTATCAAGCCTTAATACACAACTGCATAGGGGATGTTACCAGTGTAGTACTTGGTCAGGGTGTTGACGATAGATAGATTGGGACCCGAAATGTGTTGACGATAGATAGATGACCCAAGTCCGAAATCTAGGGGGGTCGACCCAAACTTGTTGACGATAGATAGATGGTGGGGGGGTCGCCAAAAATCAATGCATAGTATAGTGTACTAAGTAGGTAATAATGTGTAAATATTAATGAAAATGTGCTTAGATGTACTAAATCCGCGCGTAGCGCGCGATTTTTTTGACTATTCGGGACAAAAAATACCGATTTTGAGCCATTTTGGGGCAAAAATACCCATTTTGGGGTCGAAATGTGTTGACGATAGATAGATTGTTCCCAGAATTTGTTGACGATAGATAGATTTGCCCATAAGTGTTGACGATAGATAGATGAAATCAAAAAGTGTTGACGATAGATAGGTGAATTTGGGGGGACCCCCACCCCCAAGTACTGCCCTGGATGTTACTTAGGGAGGCTCTAGTCCGGCGGGGGGGGGCTCTATTAATTCAATGACCCCTTTTTGGGGGGCTGTATTACGGGGGGCTCTATTCCGGGGGGGGGGGGCTGTACCGTAAAACCTAAATACAGCCCCCCGTAATACAGCCCCCCAAAAAGGGGTCAGTGAATTAATAGAGCCCCCCCAAAGTAACATCCCCTGTAGTGTATTAAGGCTTGATAATGGTGCACAGGTACATTTATGCACGTTTGTTGTTCGTTCAGAGCACATAATACGCCTCTAATTGACGAACAGACACGAACAAATGCGATTACAAGCGAAAAAACATCCTTTCAAACCCATTTTTAGGGGTTTTTGGGGGTATTTCTGGCAACAATTTTTCAGGTTCGGGTCAGTGAATTAATAGAGGCCCCCCGGAATAGAACCCCCCCCAAAATGGGGTCAGTGAATTAATAGAGCCCCCCTTCTATTTAGGTTTTTACGGTATTTAGGTTTTTACGGTACCAGATAGTAGACAATACTCGCCGAATCCGTCAGAAATTTTGGTATTTTTGACAAAAAATCCCTACTTTTTCAGTAAAATAAGTCACTTCAGAAGCTTCAGGCCGGGGTGCCCGGCCCGGCCCGAGCCAAAAGCCCAAAATCGCGGCCCGGCCCGAGGTCGGGCCGGCTCGATTGCGACCTCTGCTCAAACTGGCTTTTTTTCATCATGGAAAGAAAAAATAGCAAAAAAATATGGTCATTGAGAACAGGAAAAATTTTTTTCCTTTTTTTCTAATTAGGAAAAAATGAGCAAAAATTTTTTTCCGAACTCTGGTCTGGTCTGGTACACACACTCGAAAGAATTTCTGATCAGAAACAGGGATCGGAAACGGGCCGGGCCGGACTTTTCGCTGACCGGGCCGGGCCGACTTTACCCGATCTCTGATCAGAAACCATCAATTTGAGGGAAAAACCAGAAAAAATAAGATGAATTATGTGTCAGACAGAGTTGGAGTTCGTTTACGGTGTAATTGTAATGTAAATCCTGTCCTGATCTCTGGATCAGAGGTCGCAATCGGGCCGGCCCGACCTCGGGCCGGACCGGGCCGCGATTTTGGGCTTTTGGCTCGGGCCGGGCCGGAGATTTGGAGGATCGGGCCGGGCCGGGCCGGGCACCCCGGCACGAAGCTTCTGAAGTGACTTATTTTACTGAAAAAGTAGGGGTTTTTTTTGTCAAAAATACTAAAATTTCTGACGGATTCAGCAAGTAAGTGATCAGTATTGTCCAGTGGTGTGGCTACCCAGGCGTGCAATCAACCTACTGTACCATCAGAAAGGCCTGCAATCAACCTACCTACTGTACCGGTCGAGCTAGGGGGGAACAAAATTTGAAAACGTACTCTAAAACCCTCATTTCGCGCGCAGCGCGCGATTTTTCGATTATTTGGAGTGAAAAATATCGATTTTATACGATTTTGAGCCAAAAATAGCAACCTGCCGTACCAGCCAGGGGGGGGGGCGGCGACCTACCGTATTCCCTAAAATAGAGCCCCCCAAAAATACAGCCCCCCTAAAAGGGGTCAGTGAAAAAATAGAGTCCCCAAAAATACAGCCCCCCCAACTTGGAATTCCCCGCTTTGGAGTCGTAAAGTCAAGTTCTTGCATAAGACACCTTGTGTATAACGTTTGTGGCTGAGTATATGATGACGTAAAGCTTTTTATGGAAGATCTGCACCTAAAAACACTCAATAATGACCAGTAACACCCTGACAGAACTCCATTTTAGGGGTATTTTTTGGAACATTTTTTGAGATTTTGGGCAGCGAAAAAATACAGCCCCCCAAAAATAGAGCCCCCCCTAAAAGGGGTCAGTGAAAAAATACAGCCCCCCCTTGTATTTTAGGTTTTACGGTACCTACTGATGGCGCGTCATATACCTTACCTACCTACCGTACCTAGGGATGACCCCACCCCCCAGCCACACCATTGGTATTGTCTATCTGGCGACTTTTTCATGGAAAACAATGAATTTTCAACCAAAAAAATAGATTCAAAAGTCGCAAAAATTATGACAAAAATTGGGTTAAAATCTGAGCCAAAAATTCGGGCCGGGCCGGAGATTTGGTGGTACGGGTCGGGCCGGAGATTTGGGGGCTCGGGCCGGCCAAACCCGGCCCGATTGCGACCTCTGCTCTGGATGGTTGGCAAAATTAATATTTCTCTTTCAATTCTTGCTTTTCGGAGCAATCATCAGGCAACCCTTGCCCCCCTGCTCTCAGGCATGCACCGTTTGGCGCAACTTTATGATAACATTGTCAAAACTTTCAGCAGTCGTTGACTGATCGGCCTAGTCACCGAGTTGCTGCCTTCCAGATAGTCATCAGTACTGTTGTCCGTCATCATCTTGTTCTCACCATCTATCACTGATTTTGCCGTTTGTCTTGTGTGTTCGTTCGCTTTGAATCGCTCTCTCTTCTGGTACGTTTTGTGGCTTTGCACATTCGTGTTTTACATTCATGTTTATTTCTATGGGTTTTCCGGACTTTGAAAAGGACGTTGCGCGAGCGTACAAATAAATTAGAATTTGTGCTGGAACATTCATAGCACCGATTTTTACACGTTACTCACGCGGGCGAACATAAAGCGGCCATTACGGTTTTAAAGCTGCCAATGTACCAACATTTACGCCAGAATCCAGTTGCAAAATCAAGCTTACACGCAGGTTTTCAGGCCGTGCATACTGTGTGATGCAGTCAGTTCATGTAGTTGGGTTCGCCATCATCTTACCCCTTTCCCCCGCGGGAAATCGACCATTTCCCGTTTTTTCACGTCCTTCGACCATTTCGCGCGCGGGAATTCCCGTCAGTAATTCCCGTAAAATTTCCCGCGGGTAACGGGAAATCGAAACGATCAGATTTGTTGGCTTTTCTTCTTCAGTATGGCTTGGAAATAGACTGTTTGTTTATCTTTTTCAGACCTGTTCATGAAAATCACGACCATGAGCAATTGACTCAGACTGCCTTTTTCTGCTTACAATTAGCGGGTCACTCACTAAACCGATCAATCAAGAAATTCACGGATTTAATGGCACGTGTGTGTATCTAGAACATTCGCTTGAACGTGTCTCAGCACAAACAGGCCTGAATTCTTGGCAAATACTGTTATACAGTAGTTGTTGTTCATCCTCCAAACCAAAGGGCAACTTCACCTTTACCAAGTGCCCTTATTTTACATAGTCAGTTTACATCAACAGACAACAGGAATTGTCATCGACGTCTTAAAACATCAAAGGAACGCTTATAGCGGCCAGCTATAGCGTTAGTAACTTCTCAAACTAGGGCAGGAAATTTACGGGAAATATCTGTTTTCCGTGGAAAATTTACGGGAAATTCCTATTTTTAGCGGGAAATTTAAGGGAAATTCCTATTTTGAGTGTGAAATCTGCGGGAAATATCACCATTTCCCGCGGGAAATAGGCCTTTTCCCGCAATTTCCCGTCCTTCAAAATTCTGAAAACCATTTCCGGCGACATTTCTCGTCCTTCAAAATTCCAAACTTCCATTTCCCGCAAGACTTTTCGGACCCTTGGCGAAAACGGGAAATTTCCCCAACTTTTCCCGTCCTTCAAAAAAATTTCCCTAGGCCCTAACTCTGACGGACATTCACTTGCACACAATCGGAAATGCCGAGCAATGAGACAAACCCAGGTCTGACATCAGACCATAATAAAAGGACGAGATTGATAAACTACATATGTACCAATATGAGGTTAGTC
>JASAMV010009259.1:0-11164 GCA_030248065.1 Rhynchonema sp. JSB1_4
ATAAAGTTTTTAGAGTCACGTTCCGCTCACAAATGGTATGATGTAGATCAAAGCGATGACGCGTTCGGCTATGAATGTGCTGACGAATGCAATGCAGACCAACACAAGATCGAATGTTGCCAATATGATCAAGAACACCTGTAATTGCTTGATTTGTTGAAGGACTGTCTCGGAAATTTATGAATGACTTCAACTTTAGCAATTTCTTGAAAATGGTGTTTAATTTTCACCTTTATGTTACCTTTGCATGGAAATATTTCCAGAATGTGTATTTTCTCTCTTCTAGTGGCGCTGGTTCATCGACTTCGTCAATATTGATCATGGTCAAAAGCTCGTATTTGTTTTTGTTCTCGCAGAATACAATTATTTTCCGATGTTGTCTTGCAACAACAATCGGTCAGTAGAAGAGCGATGATGATATTTGGCGCATGAGCGAAATCTGGTATTTGTGTGATTTATGGTCAGTTTGGTGCAAAATGACGCATATTTTTGAAGCCCACATCAGCATTATCTGGTTGGCAAAAGATCACTGTAAACGAATTATTTTCTCAAATTTGCAACTGATTCTTTCATACAACTTCATTATCCAATCATAAGCCCTCTACAACTTTTCCGATCTAGGCACTTTCTGATTTACCAAGAAACCGAGACCAGCAAGATCATACAACGAAATTGACACCGATATAAAAAATCAAGCATGACGTAACCAAACAATGGCATCTGATGAGCTCCTGATTATTACCAACCTGACTATTATGCCGGACCCTGTGGTGGTCATGGACTTAAAGGGTCTCCGCCATATATATGCAACCAAAACCAATCTCATTGAAACTTGGCCCGGTAACTGGGCTTGGTCCAAAACACCCACGACCGAGAAAATTTTTTCCAATATCAGCTCCCTGTCTGAGCCCGGACGGCTGAAAGATAAAAAATTTTGACCCTACTTCCGCACCTTGAAATTAAAATACCGATCTGTTTCTCATGTTCCTTGAGTGCCGTGTGGTCACAAATGTTTCATAAACGCTTTGGTTCCAATTTAGGACCATATTCATTTTTTGGTACTACCACAGCTCGCACTATTTTCCAAAACCACGTACGTTTTAGAAAAAAAGATTTCCGTTGTATTTTTCGGCCATATAGAAAGCGCACAGAGCCTTTTTTTAAAGCAGGTAAAAAGCCCATTTATCACGCTATTCAAGTGATTCAAGAACGATTTCCGATCGCTGATAAGTTTCGACAAAAGCTGGCTCAATTGTGGTGAACCTCAGCTTTTTTGCCTTTTTCTGGGTACCCAAGGCACACTTCTATGGCATATTTTCCTACTTTAATAACAATGTGCCGATGTGATATACTGTATGTAACGCCAGATAGCAAAAATATAATTGTTGTTAATTATGTGCAAATCAATGTTGGTTCGTCTGCACCCTTTGAGGTACGAGCAACAAATGAATTTTACACAAAATCCATAATTTTAGCAAATTTTCGCTTCCGTCATATATTTATAGCCTACCCACAGTTGTGATGGAAGTGTGATCTTTACTGTCATATGAAGCTCCAATGTTATTGTTGTTTATCGATCAAAAACAAACTTCTAGCTCTAACGTATCTTGAGAAAAGTGTGTTCATTGAGGTCCATGCGTTGGACTTGAAATTACAACCGGGCTTATAACCGGACCTGCGTCTACGGTGCCTTCATTTGAACGACTTCTGCCCAAGATACGTTAGAGCTAGAGTCTTGGATTTTGATCGATAAGCAACAATAACATTGCGCCTTCATCGAAGCGATAGGAAATCGGTCTTGGATCGCTTGAATAGCGCGATAATTGAGCTTTTTTACCTGCTTTGTAGTGAGGCTCTGTGCGCTTTCAATGTGGCACAAAAATACAACGGAAAGTTTTATTTCTAAAATGTACGTGGTTTTGGCAAAATAGCGCGAGCTGGTGGTAGTACCAAAAAAATGAATATGGTCCTAGATTAGAGCCAAGGCGTTTATGAAACATTTGTACCCAAACGGCTTACATAGAACATGCGAAACAGATCGGTTTTTTTTAATTTCAAGGTGCGGAAGTAGGGTCACAATTTTTTACATTTCAGTCCTCCTGGCTCAGACAGGGAGCTGATATGGGGAAAAATTTTCTTGGTCGTGAGTGTTTTGGACCAAGTCCAGTTACCGTGCCAACTTCTAATGAGATTGGTTTTGGTCGCATACATATGGCGGAGACCCTTTAAAGTTAGTTGCGATTTAACAGTATGGGCTTGTAATTTTCGCTATCCAGAATCCGAATTATTTGTTATCTTGCGAAAATCGAAAATGCCTTCACGTCGCTCCGTGAAATGTGTTGATAGAATTGCTTTATCACTACGTGGTGGACTAAAAGGCCTAACTATACTTCGTTCTCTCACGCAACACAAATTTTCCCACGCTGATTGGCTCTCAGGCGCGCGCCAGCCAATCAGCGCGCCAGAATTTGTTTCATCTTGCGCGAGAGAAAGAAGTATATAGTTAGAGCTTTAAAATGTAAATCTGTGTAGTACGCACCGTTTTACGATTTTGTACCTAATTTTAGTAAACGCGCGTCGGCCGTAAAAAGTTGCTGGGCTTTGTATAACATTACTATTACGTGTATGTGTTAATGAAATCAGCGCATCTGAATAGTAAAAAAATTCCACACACTATTGTACACGTCGGTACTGGTATCACTTCATTAAAGTTCACTGCATATGTACTGCACATATCGGCGCCCGCGTGTATCAATACACGCATGTTTCGATGACCTAAATAGCAAGATTACAGCCCCTGCGCGCTGACCTCCAGCCTTGTGGGATATTATGACGTTATAGTATTCTAGATGTATAAAAGTGATGTACCGTCACCTTCACCAACATTGAACGGCATGTTTATATGGGACATATTTTGTCTGATTTTGCAAGCGTATGTCTATGCATGTTACATACATACCTCCTTACCTTGCGCCAGTGAAAAGTTTGATCTGTGGCTGAAGAATAATCCGATAAAGCCAACAACAATTAAAGGGTGTGTCTAACGTCTCCTAACCCCATGTTTTTTTGGGTGGAATTGAAAGATGCCCCCGAAAGGCCGCCGTGTGCAAAAAACCGCGTCTTCTAACTCGCTAAATCGCGAAATCTTGAGGGTTACTTTTCGAATAAAATCAATTTCCGGACACAAAAATTCAGACTGAGAACACGGAAAAGAGCTACGAAGCGAAACACACACAAACCAGCTTCTATGTGTTAAATGAAACATTCATTTGTCCACAGTCAAGCCAGCAGCCAGAGCGGTGTGTGTTGAGCGTTTACGTGCATTGTATAGGCGGCTGAGCCGCGCTTAAACACGCAATGTTTCAGCAGAAAAACGCCAAACGTGAGTAGCGCGCACTCAAAAGCGCCTGGAGTTTTGTGTCCGGAAATTGATTTTATTCGAAAAGTAACCCTCAAGATTTCGCGATTTAGCGAGTTAGAAGACGCAGTTTTTTGCACACGGCGGCCTTTCGGGGGCATCTTTCAATTCCACCCAAAAAAGCATGGGGTTAGGAGACGTTAGACACACCCTTTAAGTTACATTACTTTTTGTGCAGATGTTGTTGCGATTTGTTTGGCTGTGTTTCAATCAAGTTCTATAACGACATTGCAGTTTTAGAAGCCCTGGAGTTTTTTTTGATCAGCCCGTTATGTGTTTACTTGATTGAATAATTAATCTGGTTTTCGAACAAAATAAGTTGTTCGAATCATAAGCCCAATCTACTTCTTCCCCGCTGTGTTTTTCTATGTTTTCCGTGTTGCTGATTGCTGCTAATCTGATAACGTGATTGTGGTTTATAACAATCGTAGCAAGATATCCTAATGTTAGCACAAGCAAAAGGTACAATTGCGAAAAAACGTTATATTATTCAGCGAGCCTGAAATATAAAATTCGCTAGGAATGTCGGAGAAATTGCACATCACGTTGATCTCGTATGTGGCGACCACGTTTGGCTTGTTCACGATCCTGGGATGCATGATCTACGCCCCACTGATCATAAATGAAGTGAATTCAATCTGGATAGAAATCGACGAAGGGATGCAGAGCTTCAGAGTTGGTAGAAAAAACAGTCACCTGTTTGTTTTTCACAAAAAGCGATGGGTGAATGCGGTTTCTTTTCTTCAGTCCGACAGCAACGATTTGTGGTCGACCATGAGCGAGATGGGCAGCAATCGTAAGACGTCGTCAATGAGATACAAACGTCAAGTGGCTGCACTTGCAGGACTTCCCCAACCACCAGCCCCCATCGAGGACAGTAGCGGCAGCAGTAGTTGCTGTGAGTGAATCTGAGTTTTCTAAATTTTCATTCTAAGAAGAAATAAAGAAGAACGACAACAACGTTTTCAGCATGCAATTCGGATAACAACTGTCCCGCTGGCGCGCCGGGTGAGCCTGGAGCAAAAGGCGAGCCGGGCGAGACGGGAACGAATGGTGAACCGGGTCTGAAAGGCATCAATGCTGAAAATGTTACTCCGCCGCAAGAGGCTCTTGCGTGTTTCCACTGCCCTCACGGACCGGTGGGACCGCCTGGAGCTCCGGGCCGCACAGGTAAGCGAGTTTCAAGAAGTTTCTTTTCCCGTTCCCAGAGAAAGGCGATGAGACGGTGCCTTTCCTTCCCATTCATACAGGTCAACGTGGCATGCGTGGCGCACGCGGCAGCGGGGGTATGAACGCAAGAGATGGGAACCCGGGTACCCCGGGTGAAATGGGGTCACCTGGACCAAACGGTTGGAACACTTTAGAATTTTTGCTTCAGCAGGTTTTTAAGTTTCAAGGAAAACATCTTTGTGCAGGGAATGTGGGCAGAGTTGGAACCCCTGGCAAAAATGGTGAGAATGCCCAGCGTCTGATCGGCATCCAAGGATCAAAGGGCGATACTGGGCCAGTCGGTGTTCAAGGTAGTTTTAGTCTTCAGTGTTCTTGGTGGTTTTTCGCGTGTCAAGGACTGAAACCACACAGTCTAATTCCTCCAGGCCTAAAAGGCTACACGGGCAAAACGGCTGAGGATGGCGGGGCTGGTGCCGTTGGTCCAGCAGGCATGATCGGCTTACAAGGCACTGTCGGTCCACCGGGCTACGTTGGAGGCGTTGGCATTCAGGGTCCACCGGGCAAGGATGCTGACTACTGCCCTTGCCCTACACGATACCAACAATCAGCTTAAGGCTGCTTACTGTTTAGAAGGACTGAGCGTCCTTTGGAAAACCTGGAAGTGAAATTTACATATATATCCTGATATGACCTACCTCTTCGTTCATCGTTTCTGTTTTTTTATCTTGATGCCTCCCACTGTTTACGAAAAAGCTTGCCCGTTAAAACAGTGGCGGATCCAGCTTTCGGCCAAGGGGGAGCCGAATCCCAAACGTCACTTTTATCTATAGTGCACGTTAGATTTTTCAAAAATCGTTTTCATCCAGTGCTTGCTTACAAATGGGCGATTTTCAACCAAATATCATGCAAAGTACGAGCATGCGCGCATATCGCGCGAAAGTTTTGCACTTTTCATGGAAAAGGGTGTATCTGACGCGCGATGCGCGCGATTTTTGGACCTTTGAAGTGCATTGGTGTGAAAATCCAGCGATTTGGGGTGCTTTATATTTCTTTTCTCCGAAATGGTGGCCCCATACAGGGACCACTTTGACCAAGGGGGACTTTGGCCCCTGTGACCTACCCTGGATCCGCCAGAGCATTAAAATATATAGTTTGACGCATGATTTTCCTATTCGAAGCAGTTATTTTCTGCCTTTTCTATTATAGCACTGCGCCATCATGGTGCATTGGTGCATTGTATTACCTTATGTACTGTTGATAAAATCTAGTGTACCCAAGCCTATGGTAATGAGGTTTGTCATGGCTTTAACGGCACAACGAACAGAACTAGGTAAAAAACAATTTGCGCATTAATTTCCTCATGCTGCCTGGATGTCAAACCATGCAAAGTGTAACCAGCCGCCATCGCACTTGTACCAAATGAGCCGTCAGTAATGGAACCTTGACTTGACTCCATGTGAGCCTTTGCGTGTTCTGCTCTGATGATGATAACGGCGAAACGGTAGACAACAAAAGCAAGCGAGGTAATGAAAACTAAAAGTCGCTTTCCGTCATTATTGCATTTCCATGTGCTGTCTCCACAATACCTAACGCACCAGGCCAAAAGATTAGAGCCATGTAGACAATCAAGCGTTATTGATCTGGCCACCGAAGGCATAAAATTTAGACGGATGGTGCCAAAAAAATGAAGCGATGCAAACCAAACTCGATTTTGTCGCCAAGCAGACCTGACCTACTGTAGAACTGAAATGCAGTTCAATAAACCGCGCTTCTCTTTGATGGTAGGGTACACAGCATCATGGACCAGGATTTCGCCACGAACGAGCGGCCATGAAGAGTATCTTGTCCGTATTCCTAACGTGCTTGGTCGCAACTGTTCTGGTTGAAGAAACAGAAAATGATACCGATACTCCGCTGGAAGACGAGGGTCTTGGCTTAGGTGAGTGAGATTTTATTGAAAATGTGTAAATCGTACAAAATCGTGCCGAATTTTTGAGTACCGTCAGTACTGAAGCTCTAAAGGGACGGTTGTGGACTGAGGATGGTGGACTGCCTGTGTGTTCTTTTAAGACTTGGCGGAATCGGTGCTCGTCAAAATTATCATGTTGAACATTGCGAATCCTGATGTGGGACGAAATGTTAGTTGTCTGGTCAATTGCAGTATTTTGATTGGTTGGTTCTGTTCTTTGTTATTTATGGAGTAATTGGTATACTAACAACAACCGCGAATCGGGCAGTGCAATCAAAAGTGAGTCCTGATTCTTACCTTTTCCACTGAAGAATTTTTCTTGTTAGTGTTTTGAGCATCGTTTTACAGGTTCTTCAAATGGACATTCACCATCAATATGGCTACGTGTCGTTCAACAACACGTTGTTCCAACAAGACAACCCGACCACCAAACAGTTCAAAAAATACAACGTTGAACTGAGTGGTGTGATTGTGTTGAACGACAAAAGCTACAAATACGACGAGCTGAAGGATTCACGCTGGATGTTCGTCGCTCGCTGGCACGATCGCTCGGTAATCATGCACAAAATGTGCGTTTGCGAGCGATATTGTTCGTTCGGACAGCTTTTATTGGCCACGATAATGGAATGAAAACTCGTATGTATCTCGAATGCAGCTGAGCTTTAATCAGTGATAGCACTCTCTGTGTAGGTACTATGTTTGTATCTGACTTGACATCATCGATCGACTAATAATTCGGTTTTCAGTGTAACGCACGACATCGAGTGCACGATTGATGTGCATAATTTCCCGTTCGACGTCCACCGTTGTCGTGTGTTTATCTACAGTGGTGGGCGATTGATTGGCCACTTAACATGACAAAATTTTGTTCCCGCTTGCTGCATGCTTCTGTTTTTTTAGCAACAGCCAAGCTGAAATGGACGAAAACGAATCCAGTCGGTTTGTCAAAAAATCACGGATTAAGCCTATTTTCGATCAACAGAATGGCCACCCGGGAATGTGACAGCATTAGGACGGCAGATGGTAACTTGTTTCATTGCTTTCAAAATGACAGACACAACTTGGGCGCGGCACGCTTCCAAATTCAGGCAAATCAGGCGGATGTCTGGTCGTAGAGTTGGACATTTCGCGTCGATTCGCGCACTATTTCCTGTCACTCTACTGTCCGTCGATTTTCGTCGTGTTCGTGTCGTGGGTGTCGTTCTGGATAGACCATTCAAGTGTGCCTGCCAGAACCGGTGTTTGCGTGACGTCACTGTTGTCGCTGATGACACTGGTTGGTTTTCTTGACTGAATACGAGCCAGCGAAAATTGTCGGTGGAACCTAATTAATCTTCCGTTCTGCGAACTTTCGGTGACGTTGTGTATTTTTCGGCTTCACCAAAACTCATTAAGCCCTTTCAACAAACCAACGACTAGAGCCCGGTTCTCGTTTAGTCTCTTCGCAAGTTGCTGCCTTCTGACATCACATATTTGACGGCGGTCGACTACTGGAATCTCACGTGTCAGCTGTTCGCCATATTTGCGCTTGCTGAATTCGCTCTCGTAAACACACTGGCGCAGCGATTGAAACATCAGCCCACCGGCGCTGTGAAACACGAATACACGTTGCCGAGCTATTGGGATAAAATGGCCCGAGTGTTGTATCCATTGTGTTTTGTTGTGTTTCTTGGCGTATATTCGTACGTGGTCTACACTCAGATTGGCATTGGTAGTGACTCGGACAAGGAATACCTGATGAACAATAACATTTTGGAGTCGGGAATTGTCGAGGAAAATTGGATTAACGAGGTGATTGCGCTGGATGAGACAGTGACTTGAGCACAAGTTCGATGGATTTTGTTGCAAAAAACACACTACTCCACCCGACACACTCGATGACGAAATATTATGTCTCATAACCGCTTGGGATCTCCTATTCAGCCCCCACCGCCCCCTTCAGCCCCCACAGCCCGTCTCCTATTCAGCCCCCACCCGGGCACAGCCCCTCTCCTATTCAGCCCCCACCCGCTCAGCTCCCACAGCCCCCTCCTAATCAGCCCCCCACCACCCACTTCTCTTCAGCCCCCACAGCCCCCTCCTATTCAGCCCACACGCCCACACAGCCCCACTCCTAATCAGCCCCCACTCCACAGCCCCACGCGCTGGAATACTGGCTCGGTGTGCACATACACGATGTAGGGCTCTCGCATGTATGTGATGCTTCTGTGAGCTGATTGGCTGGCAGGGACTTGCACTGACATGACATTGCACTAACATTGGTAGTGCACATACACGATGTAGGGCTGTCATAATGTGTGGACTGCTTCCGTACGATGATTGCCTGTTACTTGCCCTAACGTGACGTTACACTAACGTTTGTGCGTGGTAGTGCACATACACGATGTAGGCCTCTGATATGTGTGCACTGCTTCCGTGCGCTGATTGGTTGGCACTTGCACTGACATGTGACATGCCTTATTATCTCTCGATTGTGGCACTGAGCTTTTCCAGAACCGAGACAAGACAATCCAACACACAAGTAGTTGGGCTCCTTCTCTTCAGTTGAAAGCCGGCAAGAATTAACGCCAGGTTAGACAAGGAATGCTTGTCTCAAAGATTAAGCCATGCATGTCTAAGCATGAACTGATCTAAAGTGAAGCCGCGAATGGCTCATTGCTACAGCTGTTCTTTCTTGGATCACCGCTACACTCGGACAACAGTGGTAATTCTCGAGCTAGTGCACGCAAACGAGCTCCGACCTTACGGCACGAGAGTATTTATTCGACAGAACAGAACCAGCAGCGGTTGGGGGTCTGCGTCTGCATTTCCTTTCGACATCGGTCGATGGTTGATCTCCAGGTCGGAGCTTGCGCGGGTTGCCTGAGTCAGGCATGGATGCTGCTGGTTCTGTTCTGTTCGAACAAATGCTCTCGTGCCGTAAGGTCGGAGCTCGTTTGCGTGCACTAGCTCGAGAATTACCACTGTTGTCCGAGTGTAGCGGTGATCCAAGAAAGAACAGCTGTAGCAATGAGCCATTCGCGGCTTCGCTTTAGATCAGTTCATGCTTAGACATGCATGGCTTAATTTTTGAGACAAGCATTCCTTGTCTAACCTGGCGTTAACTGTTGCCGGCTTCCAACCCGACTATACTTGTGTGTTGGATTGTCTTGTCTCGGTTCGGGAAAAGCTCAGTGCCACCGTCGAGAGATATACAAAAAGGCATGCCAGTGCATGTGCCAGACAATGAGCGCACGGAAGCAGTACATACATGCGACATCCCTACATCGTGTACGTGCACACCCAGCTAGTATTCCAGCATGTGGGGGCTGATTAGGAGGGGGCTGAAGCGGGTTGGGGCTGAATAGGAGGGGGGCTGAAGCTGGGTGGGGCTGAATAGGAGGGGGCTGAAGCTAGGTGGGGGCTGAATAGGAGGGGGCTGTAAAGTGTGGGGCTGTGGGGGGCGGTGGAGGCTGAATAGGTTCCCAACGGCTTCAGCTGATGATACAAAACAGCATGTGCCTTGGTTGGCTGCCTCGTATTTTTTCTGCCATCTATTTATCCATTAAGCTGTGGGCCCGACCAAATTGTATCGTACAGTACTGTTGGATCCATTATCATGTGTCATGTGCATTGTGTCATGTGTTATCTTCTCACTCATGACGTGGTTACCTTGGCTGCCTCCTCTTTGTTTTCGTATGTTCTCCTCCTCTTTGTTTTCGTATGTTCTGTGATTCGACCAGTAGTTGAAACGAGATCATGTTTGAATAAAACTTACTACTCAACTCAACTGGCTGGCAAACAGGTTTTTTGAAACAGCAGCTATATAAAATGAGTGGTGTTACCACGGTTCTCTTTTTCCTACATCTGGCACAAGGCGCTTTCTGCGCAGGGAAGATGGACAACAACAACGTGGAGACGCTTAGCAACAACACTACGACACAAAATCAATCCAAAAAGGAATTGCCGGAAGAGCTCGAATTTCGTGAGTGTTGCTTTGTCGCAATTTCGATGCGTACAGCACTTAAAAGTGCGAATGTAAAATGTCTGCCAGAAAAATTGACAGATGTAGTTTTGAAGGCGCGAAGGCTATTGTGGTGAAACTCGCGATACTCCATATTAGTAACCCAGACACGGAAAAAAATGTGAGTTTGATGGCCACGGTTGAGCCTAGCGTGGTGCCGGTATTGTTAAAAAGTTCGATTTGTGATCAAGAGACGCACATTTCTCATGAAGGTGCTTGAGATGGACATCCACCACCAATATGCGTTTCAATCGAAAAAAGTCGATTCGCCGTTCAGCGAAATGAATCCGGAATCCAAGAGCTATCATGAGCACGATCTCGAAAGCACGAGTTCTGGGTGGTGAATGATAAAACGTTCAAATTTGATGAAATAGAAGATCGTAAATTTTCGTACTACGGCCGAAGGAAGAACGGAATTGTGCGGGTGGACGATTTGTGAGTCAATTATGCTTGGTAATTTTCTGTCGTCTACCGCCACTTTACAATCTAACGTACATATTGGCATTGCAACAAAGTCTATGTTTGCCATCTTGTTTTAGTGCCACTCACAAGTATCAATTGCCAAATCGATTTGGTGAACTTTCCGTTTGACCAACATGAATGT
>JASAMV010009260.1:0-19572 GCA_030248065.1 Rhynchonema sp. JSB1_4
CCGCAGCGCCTGCGAAACCGGCACCCGAAAACATGCTTCACAAGCACAGCTCATATCAAAGCTTCGTTACAGTCGGCCCCGTGCAGCGAGTCTAGTCTTTTGTCATGACAACATTAAATAATATGTGCCGTGAAAACCAAAAAAACAGCTCGGACGCTTGTGTTCTCTGTTATAATTTTTTAGAATGAATGTGTAATCTTGCAAATATTTCATGTGTTATTCCTCAGGTACTTGCCACCTTCGAGGCTAACGGTTTCGACCTCGTCTCGCTGCCTCACATGGTTCGTCCAGCCATAATTGACGCATGTTATATGACGCACTTGAATGCACGCAATGCGTTGGTGCACGATCATAACCCGGGCGTGAAACATCATCTCACACTTGTCGGTTGGTTGTTTTGGTACAATATACACAGTTTAGTGATCGTAAAAACTTCGGGCAAAATACTTGAGATTTGAGAAGCTGACCTCGTGAATTTCCACGGTTTGTTTGGAAAATTTGAAAATTTTTTCTAACATTTCCGATAGTTTTCCGAAAAGAAAACCGTTTGTTATTTTGGCCTCTGGAAAAAATCGCTTTTTTCTTTTTTTTTTTCAGGAAAGGACGGTTTTTTTTCACCTGAAACTATACCATACAAGGTCTCAAAATCCTCGTTTTAGGTAACCAACTGCCCGCCTATGGTGCGCTGCTGTGCAGAAAACAATTTACACCCAAGCAGACATGGCCTATTAAACTGTGCACCTCTGGCACTGCTTACGTGCCGCCATCTGGTGACTTATCACCCACCCTGTACAATTGTGCTCAGCGGCGAACAGTGACTGTATGTGTGCTCACACCGGTACAGGGTGACCAAGAAGTATATGTGCATGAGTTGATTGACTTGATAAGTGGATCGTTGCTGGAAATCGGTAAGCGGGGCGGGGGTGTGGTTCTGGATATTTCTGTGGTCATATTGGAGTTTATTATGTCTGGGCGTAGGCGCATCCGCCAATTTTTTCTGTGCGAAAACAACCGAAGAACCTTTTCCAGTTTGCAATCGGATGTAAAATGTTTCGCGCTGTTCACAAGATGAATCGACATATTATTTTCAGCAAAAAGTGCACTCAATCGGGTCAAAAACTTGCCAGAAGCTGCCATGACTAGAAAACAAAATACTTTCACTCTAAGATGATGACACATGTTTCATTCAATATCAAATGCTTTGTGCTAGGGTTAGTTTGAGGAATGATTTCTCAAGCTAACCGTCCAGAATCACTTTTTGATGAACTTCCTTCCTGAATGCAGACACCCGTCCATTCCGTGTCCACCAAGCCGGTCCTGATCAACTGATTCCACTTGAAAGTGCGCGATTTGATATTTTAACGGACGAATTTGAAAAAGAGCACGTCTGTTTGGCGCGTGTCTCCTGTTTCGGAACGCATTTGTCAAGAAGATTACGAATTTCGCACACCGAACTCGACCAAGGGAAAAGTCAGTATTTGAACATGTTGTATGCAACTGTAGATTTGTATGCACTTTTGGCTGATTGTGTGCGATGCAAGATGATGTGATTAACTGGTGCTCGAGATTTATTTTACTTTGATATTGATTTATCCAAAAGGTAAAGGGGGGCACAACCAACCCCCCCCAAAAAAAGCCACCCCAAAACCCCAAAACCCCCCCACCCAACCCCAAACCAAACACACAAAAACCCCCCCCCCCCCCCATGGCAAAGATACAATAAAATGATATTCTTGCACGACGATTGTTTATTTTGGACAGTAATGTTGTTTCAAGACAACCGCAGCGATCAAAGCTGCCATACGTTTTTCTCCATCTGCCTTTGATGTGTTTTTAACGAATTTTTCTGTACAGAAAATCCACCGTGGTCCTCCGCAAAGATCAAGAAGCAAAATGGATGTACTCGCTTCAAGTTGGTTTGGTTTTGAATTGTTTCCGACTACTCATTTGTTGTCGGTTGCTTTATGTGCACCTTTTTTGCGTGAACTATTGTACACATTGTGAACGCGTGGGACCAACCAAAGAAACAGTGCGACTTCAGATGGTGACGTTCCGTCTCAGAATAGATTTGCGGTACTCTGCAATACTCGCGCGTGAATTTTTCAGATTTTGACGAAAAAGAGCACGAGCTTGTGCGGGCAATTGAATCGGCCGATTTCTTGTGTTTCGACTGCGAATTCACTGGTTGGTCGGGCTTCAGTCAAATGGGAGCGAGACTACCATTGGGTGATATTTTCGAAACGGTGTAAAGGTCAGTTGGGTGCAAAGGTCGGTTGAAAGCTCGGTCGACAGCTCAGTGTGATAGACCTCGGTGTAAACTTGAAACATTCCACGTTAATAACAGGCAATGTTTCACATTTACACTGAGCTACGCCGACCGAGCTTTACACCGACCTTTACGTCCAACTGACCTTTACACCGTTTCGAAAATTCCACCCATTGTCTTCAGTATTCTGCTGCTTTTTGCGAATCGCAAAACATTTTGCGCTCATTTGGCTAAACTGGCGTTTTCCGCGGCAATTTGACATCGTCACGTGTTCGCCGTTGGCTTGTTCGCTAAAATTCGATCGAACGCGTTACCCAGTTACCGTAGCCTTACTTTTATGTGCACGGCACTAATATTCTCACTTTCCCGCTTCATGATTTGTATTAGAAGAAGTTCATTTCAGGCCTGGGCAGTGGCAGTGGCAGCATCACAGCATACGACACACCGGAGTTGGTGTATTCAAAATCGAAAGATGTAGGGGCTGATTATTTACTTTATTTAGACTTTAAACGTGCTGTTCAGTTAATTGTTCCTGTTTCTTAAAATTTGTTTTTTTTTCTTTCAGAACATCGGCGACTACCAGCTCATGCAGTTTGGCCTGTGCGCGTTCAAATACGAAGCCAGTGAAAAGAAGTAAGTTTGTAAAGGCAAACTACGCCAACGTGAGCCCGATTTCGCAGCTGGCAGAATAGTGAAACATTCTGAGGTGGCTGCTGATTTGGGACGTGCTACGCGTTGAAGAATACAACGTGGAGCATGATGATTTTCTCGTTCTATTCGTTTTGAATATGCACCGCCTTCGAAATCGGGCTCGTGTTGATGTAGTTCGCCTTTATGTAGTGATACGGATACAGGTTATTTGTTTTTTACATTTTATGGCGCCACATTTCAAATCATCGGTGGCCGTCAAAAATGCCGAAGAAATAAAATGGTGGGGATGGAATTGGGATTCGCCCACAAGTGAAACATCACCCCACAATTGTAAAATTGGAGAACGTGCCCAAATAAAGGAAACGTTTACAGAAGTACAGGTGTCACGTATTTGTATCGTATTCCCTTCATATTAGTACCTACATACCTAAACCCCTATCTTACACTCTTGCCGCTAGCTGTCGTTTTGTATCTGTGGGCTCCGCCCACACTCTTCGTACACACTCTGCAAACTGCATAAAACAGTCGATACAAGAAGAACTTCGAACCCGTCATATTGTTATACAGCTGTCAAGGCTTTCATTAAGGGTTGGGCTTAGGCTGCCAGCCAGGAAGACCTGTCCACATTAAGAAAATATTCACAAAAAGTGGAACGGCATAGGCCTTCATTCAGGGCTAGGCTTAGGCTGCCAGCCATAAAGACATGTGACCAAAAGAGAATCACAACAAGTTGAGTCGGAACTGCACCAGGGCCGTTTTTTTGGTGCACGAACTACATGAATACCCACGTAAAACGAAATTTCATAACAGTAGCATTTTTGAATTTTCGGCATTTTCAATTTCATTATTTTTTCGGCGTTTATTTTGACAACTTTTTCGGGATTTTTTAGGAACGAAAGCCACAGAGTTATCACTGTCGGTAAAGTCCTGTTTTCATATACACTGTCGTCGAAACATTTGCTCGAGAATCTTGACTTTCTGGACAAGTGTACCTTGATATCGGATGACGGATCTGCGCAGCCAAAATGCTCCAAGGATCCCCTAAATACGCAGGGTGCTTGACTTTTTTTGAATAATTCATGTTTAAGGCTTGACCCAACTGTGCCATGGACACTTTAATCCTGTTGTTCGGTGTACTGTTGTCAGACAGCCTCCTCATCTTTGTTAGATGAAATTTCTGAATTCAGTGCAGAACAAACTTTCACCGCTATTGTGTCATTATTGTCGGCCCAGATACACCTACGCCGCCTACAACTGCTACGTGTACCCGCGTCTGCCCGACGAACTAAATCGTATCCGAGATGTGCCCGCCAATCGTTTGCACGCCGCTTACCAACCGGAGTCGCTGGCAATGTTGGCCAAGCACGGATTCGACTTCAATAAATGGATCGGCGACGGAGTTGGATACATTAGCCAGGTTGGATTATGTGTTCCGCTGATCTTTTTGCGGTTCTTTGGTGTTTGGGATTAGCGATTTTGTAAAGTTGATGTTGCGATAATTAATCTTGCGCGTTGTAAGTATTTCATTCATGGTGTCGATGAAACATCTTATCGCACATAGAAAAGATTCTCGCCATGATCACTTGTTAAAACCGGGTATCAAATCTTGTGTTTGAATTATTTTAGAGATTTTAGTTTCATAATTTCCTGTTCAAAACATTGCGATGTGCGTATCCTTGTTCATTTACTCGGTATAATACTGTCAACTTTTTTATTCTCCATTTCCAGTCCGACACCACGTGGTTTATCGACCATCTTACGTCGCGTCACGATTGGCGATTGGCCAACGCATTGGCCGACGACAAACAACAACCGAACATACCTGACGGCATGAAACACAAAATTGTGCAGAAGTTGTGGGTTTGGGGATTTGTCGTTTCTGAAGTATCGATTATGATGAGCATGATAAAGCTAATACAGCATTGTCTGGCCCATGCGCCAGTCCAAACGTTTCTGTTCATATGATCCGAAGTGGAACCAAATTAGTTTGGAAATGTTCTGCGCATGTGGTATATTTGGGAGTCGATTTGGGAGGTCGATTGCCAGTTTGCCGCGAATGTTAAATGAAATTTAAGAAAAAAAATGAAGCTACTAGTCGAGTATGCTTGAAGATATGCTCTCTGTGCAGGTGCACTGTGTTTTCGTGTCGGCCAGCTTCATCGCAAGACAGAAATTGCTACAAAGTCTCATAAAACTTAAATTCTAATCCACTGGTGTAGTTGAGAAATCGAAATTCTCCCATACCCAGCTCATTGCGGGAAGTTTGCCATACATATCCCCAAAAAAATCAAAAATTTACCCATACCAGGGGGTGACCCCCACCCAACCTCACCCCCTCAAACTACGCCAATGTCTTATTCTGTTTTTTTTTTCAAGAATCGTATTTTGTTCTTTTAGCAAAACAGTCGAATCGTGGGTGACAGAGTGTGAAAAATCACCGATCGAGGCAAAACAGATGGTGATGGCTGAGTTGACATCATTTGAAAGACGGCTGATTTACAGGCTGATTGAATACAGGTGCAACAGCGTAGTGTGTTGAGTTTTTGCTCTCTAGTGTTTATCTAGCCGTGTGCCCGCCGTGCCTCAGCAACCAATGAGTTTTGTGACAGGACAAAATTTTCAACGCTTTCCCCCCCCCCGAACCCCAAACATCAAGAGCGGTTCACCTTTCCGACCGCTTCCAAAGAGATGATGTGCCAAGGTCGAACCTTGTTATCATGCCCATTGCTAGGTGGCCGATGGGTCGCTCGAGACCAAAGGTGCATTAGTTTTATGCCTTCGCGAAAAATGTTGTGGTCCATTTGACTTGTGGAAAAATGAGTTGAGTTGCACACGGCTATTCAAACATTTTTTTCAGTTACACGGGCAAAATCTTTGTCGAAACGCGCCAGTCCGACAACGCACTGATGTTGCAACATTGTGAAAGTCAAGAAAAATACAAAGAACTGCATCAGAACAAGCTGCAAGCCAGTTTGGTGTGTTGTTTTGACGGAGTTCTAATCAGAATCGTTTTCTTTGGCGAAATAATTTTATTTTTTTGGAGGTCCCCGTCGACCAGCGCGGCGTGTCGCGCGCCGCATCAACAAAACCACAAAAAAGGGGGGCGTGACAAAAATACCTGCTGCTGTGTGACAGCAGCTGCTGCTGCCTTCGCCGCCCTCCCCTCCTCCTCCCCCGCCGACAAAAAAAAAGACAAAAACCCTGCCCCCCCCCATTCTACGGACTCTCACAACAGCGCGCCACACATTTCCACCCCAAACCCCCCTCCATCTCATACGCATCCGTGCGCACCCCCGCCGCGCGTTCCCCCCCAATACCGCCGAGATAGGCCCCTTGCTGCTTCTGGTCCCAGCATACCCACCCAAACCCCCCCAAACTCTGGTACGGCTACCCCCTCGCCTCTTGTCGTTTCTTTCCATTCTGTCCCCAATATTTTCTCATCCTTCGCTGACAACGCAGAAAAGAAGACCGACGCCCCGCCGCGCACCACGCAAAACATTCGCAAATGATCCCAATACTACATTACTACAAATAGAGTTTATATATTTTTTCATTTATTACCCCATATAACATCCCACATCATCAACTCCTTTCTTCCCCCCCTCCCGCATCGCCACACCGCCCCCCACCCCCTCCTACCACCTACCCCCCCCCCCCTTCGGCCACCCCGCCCCTCTCCCTTCTTAAACTGGCCCGTCCCCCCCCCCCATCTTCAAACTTGCCCCGGGCAGGTCCTTTTAGGGTCTCTCCTCCCGTCTCACCTCTATTTTAATTTATATTTTGTGAAACTATGTGATCCGCATGATTACTGCCTGCCTCGCGTGTCAATCCATCATCACAGACTGTCCGCCAGGTCATCTTCGTTTGTATTCATGCGTGGTGTGGTCGCGTGCGAGTCATGTTTAGCGAATTTTATTCACGCGCTTGTTTGAGGTTCTATTGTTTTGTGGTGCTGTTCATGCGATCTGTGCAAGCGCTGCACACTGCCTATGCTTCACGTATGCATCACTGCTCTCGAGAGTTTTACGAAAGCTTTCTCAATTGTACCCGATCAGAGACTGTCTGTCGCCCTTTTGAACCGAAAAATAATATCCAGTACCTATCAAACCATATCAAATTACTTTGTTTCGAGCTTGACCTTATTTCCTGATCCAAATTTGTTCCAAAAAAATGATTGCAGCCCCTGTGCGGTTCGAACATCTCGCTATCGGAGCTGGTTGCCAAGACCAGCGCACACCCATTCGGCCAGACGCCAATCGAGGCGCAATGTCCCGAAGTCGGTTATCATCAAAACGACGATGCGCAGACGTCCTATCACACCGCCGGCTATGACGCGTACATAACCGGCGTGAACTTTGTGAAAATGGCTGCCTATCTGGGTGGGTGCTTGGGACGGGGAGGAATGTTTTGGATAGATTCTTTATGTGATGGACTGCTGTCGTTGGATGATTTGTGCAGTTAGTCATTCGTACCCAACTCGATAAAATGATGAAGAAAATTAATGAACTATTATAAATTGACATACCTGCTGTTACTCTTTTTTGGTGCTCTTTGCTTTTGATTTGCAAAAAAATGAATAAGTTGTCGCTTTTTTGTCAACTTGACGGATTTTGTGACAATTTCAAAGGAACTTGCCTACCAGTCAGGCCAGGGTTTATTTTTTCAAAATGGGCTAGTAGCAAGAAGCTAGTAAAATCAAAAATTTAGTAGCTTTTTTGCAGCTGAAAAGCCAATTTAGTAGCTTTTTTGGCCAACATGCAAAATTTAGTAGCTTTTAGGCTACTAAATTTGAAAATTTACTAGCTTTTCAAAAAATGTAGTAGCTAAAAAGCAACTAAATTTGGTTAAAAAAATCCATGAGTCAGGCAGATGGTGTTCAGACGAATGTTTCGTACATTTTGTGTGTGAAGCGTGGTGTAGAAAACCAAGCGGCGAACAAAGGTTGTGGTTCTTGTAACGCGTTGATCACTGGCGGGTTTCGGCTCCTGCCGTCTAACCGTTGGTTTGTGCCCGGAGCCACCGTCAGAGACGAAGCGCACGGATCTGCAGACCCCAAAACCCCTAAATGTCCCAAACGACTTATTGGTCGATTGAAACATACGGTGCGTGCCACAAGCACCACAACCTTTGATTGAACCTCGCTTTGTGCAAGCGCAGCACAGCCACAAGCAAAAGGAGTGTGTAGCAGTGTTTCATTTAGTTCTTATAAATGTGAACAAGATTATAATATTAGAGTAGTATAAAGCTGCATATATAGTTTCGGACCCTCTCAATCCAACTCCTCTCCTCAAAAAAAAAGAAAAAAAAAAAAAAAAACAACACCACAAAAAAAAAACAAAAAAAACAAAAAAAAAAAAAAAAAAAAACACCCCCAACAAAACGCCCTTGGGATCAGTCCATATTGTCAACAGTCCAGAACAGATGGTGGGTTGGTGATTGTCCGTCACTTCCGTGTACCACCATTTAGCGACGTGGCTGGCGTCCCCAGGCTGACGTGAATGCGTATCGAACGAGACATCGCCATATCCATCCCGTTGACCGCATCCGGACGCGGTGGCGATAGAGCCCGGTCCTCATCAGTCATCATGAGATGCATTGCTCCCTCCCCACAAACCGCGCAAAGCGGGGCGAACGGCGTGAAGCTTGTAAGAAATGTTAACAATGTCTTGAAAAATAAACAAACTGGCGCCAACTGTTCAAACCGACAAAAACATTTTGTCTCAAACTTACAATATATTTTCCCTGTGTTTTCAAGGTGACTACAAGCAGCCTGACCGAAACACCCGCGACGTTCCGTGGGATATCCTGGAGTCGTTCAGTAACAAGTGGGTTTTATTGTTTCCTGCAAAGTCACAGTGAAACGTTTTTTTTATTGTTCACTGAAATGGTTTTATCATAATTTTTTCACAACGAAACTTCAGATTCTGCATTCCACGCGTGCAAGACATGCAATATTTGGATGTGGGCAGTACACATGACATCGTACCAGACAGGTTCGGAACGAATTGTTCTCTCGTTTGCGATTGTGTACTGTGGAGAGTTGACCAGGCTGTTTTTTCACCAATGGTGGCTTGTCGGGCCACTAAAAAATTTGAATACGCCACAAGATTTTGGCAAATGAGCCACTTGAATTTCAGGGAGCCAGCACTTAAGTAAGAATGAGCCACCAATAAGCCACTGGCCCATTTTGAAAAAAAAACAACGACCTGACTGTTCGACCTGACATCAGGTGCACAGCCCAGATCACAGTATGATAGTTGTGTTCAACGTTGGGCCTAGATCATGCACTTGTTCCTCGGCCCATCATGCGCTAAGCATTTGTGCACTGGTCTTGCTTGACGCTGTGCTGGAAATGCGCGCCATGTGTGGTGCAGCTCTACGGTAGAGAAAGAACACTGAAATAGTTACGCAAGGCCGCATTGGCGTTGCTGCTTCACGCGCGATTAAAAATCACCCGGCAGATCTAAACGGCGCTGTTGTCCAAATTGTGTTCGCAAGCAAAACATTAAACTTACGTTACGTAGCGCGGCAAGAACTGTGCAATCGCTAGATTTGATACTGCGTTAACAAAAATCGCTTACCATACCACATAGTGATGAATAATAAATAAATATGATATGTAAATAAAATAAAATGTACCTATGTGTATTTTGAATACATTGCAGATCGCACGTGTTCCTGCTCGAGATCCAAACGAGCGACTGGACGAACGGCGATATTCTGCGATTGTTCAGTCCGTTTGGCCGTATCGACATCAATTGGGTGAATCAACAATCGGTCTGGGTGGCTCTGGCCAATCGGGATAATGCGGCCACAGGTCGGCTTGTTTTGATTGGTTGGCGTTGGATTATTGGGCAGATCAGACTGTGGGG
This sequence comes from Rhynchonema sp. JSB1_4, assembly GCA_030248065.1. Lineage (NCBI taxonomy): Eukaryota > Metazoa > Nematoda > Chromadorea > Monhysterida > Xyalidae > Rhynchonema > Rhynchonema sp. JSB1_4. Next base: position 9,790 of record JASAMV010009260.1, read on the forward strand.
TTTTGTTTTTTTTTCAAAATAGGCTATAGTAGCAAAAGGCTAGTAAAATGAAAAATTTGCTGTGGCTTTTTTCTTCTAAAATGCCGTTTTACTAGCTTTTTGGCCGAAATATGAAAATTGAGTAGCTCTGCTACATATTATGAAAATTTGCTAGCTTTTCAAAAAATTTAGCAGCTAAAAAGCCACTAAATTTGGCTAAAAATCCATGGGTCAGGGTGAGGTAGCTCTTTCCACCAGGTTTATTTTTTGCAATGCAAATGAAATTTCAGCGCAGCAAACAAATTGTTAGATCACTCCCATTTGTGCAAGTGATTTTTTTATTATGTGCACACTATGCTGTCTATGTAGCAAGCAAAATGTTTCATGACCTATGTTTACGTAAAACACTTTTATGTTCTTTGCTATGCTGCTAACCAAGCAAGCAAAATTCTAAATGTTGTGAAGCATCAAATCGTTGCAGTGTACTCGAAATTCTGTCAAACCACAAAGTCAACGCCGACGAAAACGCAAAACGCGGATTCGGACCCAAACAATGACTCGGTGGATTCGCCCGGTCGGAAGAAGAAGAATAAAAAGAAAAAGAAGGCCGAAAATGAAGAAAAGGAAGAGCTGACCAAGGAGAGGACTTGGCGACTGCATTTGGCTGAGGACTGGAACACCGCACAGGTGTGTGGCTTGGAATGGGGGGGGGGGGGGAGTGAGGAGTTTTATTCGTAATTGGAATAATATTAGCTGAATAGTATATTTCTAAATTCACTGCCGTCCAGTAAGATACACCCGATTGTTAGTGTCGACGTCTTTACCCGAACGCTAACCACGCACAGTTCCGAAACAATGCGCACACTGCTGCTGGCTGGCTGGCTGGCTGGCTGCATGTATGCTTGCTGTCCGAATGTTTCAAAAGTTGATTTCCGGGTTTGGATCTGGGCATAGGGTGTAGTAGCAGTATTATCGATTGCTGAACACCGTTTAATAAAATGGAATGCGCGAAACATTTCTCCAAGCCCATTTTCGCTGGATTTGTGTCCGTGTGCAACGAACTATCCCAGTTACGACCTAGACAAGTGCGTTTCTGGCAGACGAGCCACGTGCAATAGATCGCCCAGCCAATGGGCATATTAACAAGGGTACAAGGGTGCTGTTTTCACTGTGACTTTGGGTACCGTGCAGTGCTGATGGCTGGTTATGTGTTGCTTTGGTATGTTCGAATGCTCACCGAGAGCAAAAAAAATATTTCTGGTCTTTCATAAGTGTCGGATGAACTTGGTGTGGAAGGTAGTTACGCGATCTCCCTTGCAGTGAAGAAACCAAAGAACTCAATATTCCGACCAATCAGTGATCACAGGTTTGAAAACCATACTCAATTTTCTTCACACAGGAGGCTTTGATCACCAACACCTGTAATACCACGAGCTCAACGTCGCAAACGCGTCGCGGTCCGCCCGCGCTCAACAGTCTGACAATACGGGACACGCAGGGCACTACGTCAATTGGCGCACCGCAGGCGAAACGACCAAAAACAAAAATATTGCTGAAACAAGCTGAGTGATTTAGTGGCTCATAATATTGCTGCATGTTGGGTGCAGCCTACCCTCTCTGTATAGCGAAATGATTGCGGGCTTGCATTTTGGTTCGAACAACTTCAAAGCCCGACTTTAGGGGACAGAACAATCGGCTGCTTTTAGAGGTGGCGGGCTGTGTGTGCCTTGAGTGATTCTTGATGGTCGAAACTTGTCATTATACATTCGTATACTGGTGAGCGAAATCAAACTTGGTGGCCTTGCCTTGGTCATGTGGCTTTATCCATCGAGGATATTTTGATACTCACTGATACCACAGATTTAGACCAGCTTAAATAGCTGGCTGAAAGTCACTTTTACGCTGGACGAATTTAATGGTACGAGTAAAACGTTTAAACCAAAAAAATCACGTGACCAAGGCAAGGCCGGAAGGATACCAAGTTTGATTTCGCTCAGTATGTAAAAGATGTATTGTTGTCGCGGTTAAGAATCGCATTGAATTATGTATTCAATTCTTAGCTGCGATACGTCAATTATTGTGCACACCTAGACCAACTTGATGCATATTTTCTTTTGTTGATCTGAGTCAATAGTTATCAAGATCGTTCTAGTTCACCGTTATTTTGTGCCCTTGTTGGTGTGTTCTTGTGTGATGGAGAAGTCGGACAATATTCGTGCCTGCCTAATCAAGGGATTACTGTCAGAATTCTCTGTCATTTAAGGTGAAAAGAATGAAAATAAAAACATCGGCAGGTATTTTTATGCGCTTCGTAGTAACCGAATTGCCACTGTTAATTTTACTGAAATACAGGATGGCCAAAGATAGCAATTATACTGTAAATTATAAGTGCAAAAATACTCAATTGTTCAGTATGACTAGAGGTAGTTTATGTCGGCACAATTTAGCTATACGTTTCTTGGTTTGACAACAATTGTGAGAGATCGCAAACATACACGCAAATCTTACATCATATTATAATGTGTTTGATGTTAAAATTGCACTTTCGCATATAGCAATATACACAATGGCGCGGTATGAAATCTGGTCATCGGCTTGGTCCAATTTTTGCAGGTTGCCAGCAGTGTGTAACATCAGCAAGCTTGTTGCACGCGTGCGCACTGGTCGCACATGTCCAGCTGGCTGATGTTACACAATTAAGGTAACTTCTGGTTGGTCAAGGTCATCATGCCGGACCGAACCGATAACTAAATTTCAATAATGTAACAGGAGTGAGTTTTGCCCGTTTCGGCCTGTTTTCACAGACGGGCGAGGTGCCAGGCCTCGTCGGTGCGAACACACCTCTGGAGTAAAAAAAGACCAAGAGTAGATTCAGTACCGGCCACGTTTTCCCTTCACCAAAAAAATTAATAAATCCTGCTACGACCAGCTATTTTCCAATCCAGCGACAGAATTGCATTTTTCCGCAATCTCAAATGTGCCCTGTCGCACGCGTCTGACGCGCTGATAGACCAGCGACGTACAAGTGATGCTACAGGCGAGCATTAAAAGGGTGACGATGACGAATGCGGTTGAGAGTGACGGGCGGTCGAAACAGAGTTGTTGGTCAGTTGGCTCCGTTTTGAAGGTGGGCGGGCGAAATTCGGCTGGAATGAAAGCAACAGTTGGCACAAAACTGTTTGGTATTTGCACGCCCCCCCCCCCACCCACAAGAACCCCCCCCCCCCCACCCCCCCCAAACCCCCCCCCACACCCAACCCCCCCCCCCCAGCAACCCCCCCCCCACCCACCCCAACCACGGCCGAGATTCTGGTGTTCAGGCGCACACTTTGATCACGCTGGGTCTCGTTCTTGCACGAGCCTTTTAGGTGGATACGCCCCCCTCAGCTGCCCCCACCGGTGGCCGGGTGATTGGACAAAGCAGGTTTGAGCAAGAAAAAAGAGCAGAGACAAAAGAGCAAAGCTCTTATTTTGTTCTAATGGCTTAGGCTTACGCTTAGTTTCGCTTGTGCGTGACCCAACGAGGCACATAACACCAAACCCGTATTTACTAGACATGTCACTCAATGGAAAATTTAAGCATATGTTTAGGTAGGTGAAACATCGGCCACTCACACTGAATTAACTCGTCCCCGACTCCCACCAGCTCTTCTGTGGGGTCCAAAATGACCAACTGGGGTGTTTCAACATCAAAATCCTCCGAAATGCCGGTGCGCTGTCTGTGATGTCGTGGCAGCAGTCTCACATCCAAAACTGCTGTGTTGTTGCCTCGCAGTTCGTTGGCCGCGCGTTTCTTGCGCCGCCGATTTTTGAGTTCGATACATTTTGGCGGCTGAAACGTGTTTTCCGTTGATTTCCTGGCCAGGTATATGGTTCCGCTAACTCGGTGCACATTATACACCAGTGTGTGCCCTGTACGCCCGCTCCAACGACCCATACATACATAGGCGTACGGAAGATCGGTGTGAACTTGCTGTAAACATTTCACAATTGACAGCAGGCAGTCAATGTTTCATGTTTACACCGACTGAGCTTTCGACCGACCTTTGCACCCCCCCCAAGTGTTGTTTACACACCGGTTCCATCACGAATCACTTATATTGCACGCATCAACACATTTTATTCAACATGAAGAACTACTCGAGTTCTTGATGTTGACAATGATCGACATCATATATCCCATAAATGTAACATCATCCAACCGCAAGTCCCTAACCGTCATGCCCTGGCAAGTGTCCATGGCTTTCTGACACAATCGCACTTGACATTGAAACATCAGTTGGGTGCGATCGGCGAATTTGAACACATGCGCCTCACGGTGGGCGGATAGAAGATTGGGACCGTATTGGATATGGCCCAGGATGTACGGGTCCATTGAACAACTGCAATCAGTTCGGATTTCCTTGATCGATCAGGGAATTCAGGTTCATAAGAATTTCGATTTTGAAATGACAATTCCATCAAGTAAATGAGCATTTTGTGTAAATGAGCAGCTTGCTGTTTTTTCTGACACGGTCATATATCTGGACCGGTCAATTCGCACTGACGATGACCTGGTGCACCGCCCGGCTGTGAATCTAAGGTAGGAACGGGCAACATGAAGTATGAGGTCATGGTCAGGACAACAATGTATGATAACAAAATCGTAAATAGGTCTTTGACAAAGATGATAGCAATCGGTCACGGTATGTGCACGATGATTGCGTTCGGGACTGTCTGCCTTAGTAAATCAGGGATCACGCACGCGTTCAGAATTCTCTAAATCGACCAAACGCATACCCATTCACATCCACCAGCATCACTCGATCACCACTCTGTCCGTTGTGCACATAACACGAATGCACCAACATACCGAACGGACTTTCGCCTGATTCTGAAAGGGAATATGGTTTCGTATGGGACGTGTAGTCGTGTTTATACATGTGTTTTCACATTATTCAAATTGCACCTGAATCAGGCTGCACGCATTCCCAGACGTGCCAGACTTTTTCGCCGATTTGAAAGTAGCGCGCTTCCGGCCCGCGAATGGAGTGGCGTCGGATTGAATACGTGCAAATGGGCATTTGTGCAATGTCGTCGATGCGAATCGTGGTCAACATGCTGCGAATTATATATATTGTGAGAAACATCAGGCCAGCGCGGTGCGGTGGACGGGCGGACACAAACCGGCAATGAATCCATCAATACAGTGCACTTAGGCCGCTCTCTGACACCAGCGAAATTCCGCTGCGGGATTTCGCTCTCCACGGGTGTCAGAGAGCGGCCTCAGCATTATCAGAATTGTAATTCCCAATTCGGTGTACTGTGACAAAAAAAGTTACTTGAGCATACTGTACAACTAGTCGGGACCCGTGCCAACGGCCCGGCTACAGCGCCGCGCCCGTGCCGTGCCCCCCCCCCCCCCGAAGACCAGGGTTGGGCAAAAAACGTTTTTTTCCAAAAAATCGTTTTTTTTAAAAAAACGTTTTTTTTTTAAAAAAACGTTTTTTTTAAAACGCCCAGATGACCAAAATATGCCACCAAAAAAATTGGAAAACGCTCATGTTGGGAAGAAAACGTGGTTAAATGAAGTAATTCTATGTGTTCTGAGGCAAAATAAACGGGTTTCAACCCTTTTTTAGCGAGTTGCTAAGATCCCATATCAGACAGGCATCATGGGACCAACTTTGGCCGGGGTCATCATTGAAAGTCAAACTCCGTATATTGACGTATCTCGACAAAGCAAAATTTGGTCGAAATTTTTTTGAAAAAAATGGGACAAAAAATTGATTTTCCTTGATAATCAGGGTACTTTCCCTGAAAAATCAGCGAAAATCAAGGAAATTCAGGATTTAAAAAAAACGAAAAACGACCCAGGCGTTTTTTTTTAAAAAAACGTCGTTTTTTTAAGAAAAAAACGCCGTCGTTTTTTTTGCCCAACCCTGCCGAAGACCCGTTAGCATACCCAAAGCTACCCGTGAAAATTGACCCGTCCGCCCTTCCGAGGGAGGGGGCCACACACACACATACCCACATACGTCTTCCTGTTTTAGTAGTATAGATGTAACAAGAGGAGCGCACGTTTCAGTATTTTGAGTATCACCCGGTTAGAAGTTTTTGGGTTTGCCCCACCGTACACCAACTGGGCACATGTAGCCGAAAGCCGAGGTACACTTGATTGAAAACAGTCTCTTGTCCTTACCTGTAGCGAACCTCATTGTTGTTCTCGGCTTGGAGGTGTACTTAACCATGGATAGCATCCGAAACTTATCACCTTTTTGAATTAGGAAACCCGACAGCCTGATCAGGCATACCTGACATCTAATTCCGAATCCACCGTTTTGTCCGCCTCCATGTAGAAGCACCTGATCCTGTAGGCACGATCGACTTTGGTGATGAACTGGGGATGGAATTGCACGATGATCGTAGACGTGACGAACACGCCACGCGGATTTGCCTGAATTTGAAAGGCAAGGGTTCGATTTCCATGAGCGACAAATCGAGAAAAAAAATCGCACAAGAGGTTCAATGTCACGTGTCGCAGGCTACCAATGGACATGATAAAAATAGTGGCCACCATCCCCTGAACCGTGAATCCTTGAAAGGTTCTTTATGCTTTGTGCTGCGTGTATGACTGGCCTTGCCGAACATCTCATAGCGAATTTTGATGACATCCAAAAAATATTTCGCATATGTATATATGGGTGGAATTTTCGAAACGGTGTAAAGGTCAGTTGGGCGTAAAGGTCGGCGTAAAGTTCGGTCGAAAGCTCGGTCGGCGTAGCTCGATGTAAACGTGAAACATTGCCTGTTATTAACGTGGAATGTTTCAAGTTTACACCTAGGTCTATCACACTGAGCTGTCGACCGAGCTTTCCACCGACCTTTACACCAAACTGACCTTTACACCGTTTCGAAAATATCACCCTATATCGATGATCTTCACGATACAAGTGACAGTTTGCACGAAAACCGACCAGACCCGTCTTGCAAGCAAACCGGCCGATCTGTTTCACTGAAACCGTCTAAACATCAGCGATCAGCCAACCTACCGATCTAGTCCTTGTGCTGCCACAAGTGTTGAACGGCACTGTCAATGATCCATTCAGCGATCGAATCGCATCACGGGTGTAATCCTGTCGGCAGTCGTCCCGATTCGAGTAGCCTTTGACGAAAACGTGACCGTGAAATCCGTTTCGGACCGTAAAATCCAGCCGGGTCGCGTCCGGACCACAGCCCACGCGCGGAGCACCTAAAGAAATCACGGTCCAAGTTTAATTTTCAAAACTCGCACACAAAGGTAGATCGACAAACTACACCGTAACGCACGTGATGAGGATCAATTTTCAAGTTTATACCCAGATTACCAACAAAGACACAAACCGAGCTGAATCATTATCACCTTAATTGTTTATAAAGATCAAATGTTGAAAAAACAAGTTCAAACAAGAAAGTTTCTTCCGGCTAATTCACGTGCGGTCTATTCAGATCGTCGACCAAAGTCGTCAACTCAGGGCAGGCCTGAGGAAAAACACATGGCATTCGGCGTGACGACTCTAGTTGACGAGTTGAATATATGTAAGTCTTTCTGCTCACCGATCACTCCATTGTCAATCGGTACTGCGTGTGGGCCGGTCAAGAATAGCAACGATACGAAACACCAACGGAAACAGGTCAACATTGTGAGCCAGATTAGATCTGAAAATGAAAATTCGTTAAAGTCTGTTAGTTTTTTTTATATTCTGAGCTCCGAACAATGATGATCACCATTACACAAGAGGGATCACAAGATCCAAAGACTAACAAAAGAAAGCTGAGCGATTTCTCCTAAGTGATCATAAGCTAAGTCTATTATAAAGTCTTTATATCGAGACGCTTTACGAAAAATGCATGAAATTTCTTGGTAATACCGCGTTCGTGACGGTATGGCTGAGGTGTATGCTCACAAAACACAACATAACGTGACGCTTGCAACATTTTAAAGTTGACAAAAAAACCAATGCGCACATTATGTAAGGTTTAGCGTTTGACCTTTTCGATAAGGTGCTGAACGATCATAAAAGTTCAATTTAGTCAATAAGCATTCATCTTGAACCACATGCGCAGCGTATACATGCATATCAAGGTGATAAGTCATTGAATAAATGCACATAAAACTGTCGCTTTTTCTGGATAAAATGTCTGCTATGAAAAATGGCCACGTAGAAAAATATCGGTTGTATCAAAAAAGCGTTCTTGAACAACATCGAAGATTTTGCAAAGGGTTGACCTGATATGCGAAAATTTGGAATTTATTACCAAGTTTATAAGAGCAGCTTGAGATTAAGTCGGTGGTACGGGGATTAAGGTCGCAAGTCACAGAAATAAACGGTACTTCGATAGGTGATACTGTACCAATCAAATTCACCAGAAAGTGGAAGAAAAACACCTATAGAGCACTAATCTGGTGGGTTTCTAAGAAGTGTTGAAAAGTGAGTCAAAAAGTGGTAAATGCATGTAGACAACGCGGATGTGCCTTGCGGCAATGGAAGACAAAATATATATGTATATATTCTTCCAACAAAAAGTTCCACGAATGGTTCTATTGATCTCGGTCTGAATTTCATGCTCAATTCCTTCACCGCGAAGGCGTTCTTGTATGTACATTTCCGCAAATCTCATCCGATAATAAGACTATCGCACCTGGCCCAAGGTCATATATGTAATCAGATGGTGTCACTACTTTTCTGTCAACAAGCCGTGAAGTGCGTTATGTAAGTCAGGAAGAGAAAGTGATGAAAATGTACACACGTATATTCACAAAACTCACGCTGTGCATATTTTCCGGTGTTTTTCACTACATACGGACCTCTGTCATTCATGAAGTCAACCTAAACGACTGACCGTGTGAAACATCAGCAGCCTAGGCAATGACACTGACACGTATTAAGCTTGGAAGTTATGAAAAACCGGTTGGGAGATGTTTCAGCCTAAAAATTCAAGGGGGCTACAAGTGAAAATCTCGGGTCCTGGGGTATGAGGTTGGGGACTCATCTGTTCACAGAAAGGTGTGAAGGTCATTTTCTTATTGCAATGTTATAACATAAAAATCGTTTCATCACTTACCGCACGGCGATGTTTTTGTCCCTCAGGTGATGTAGCCGGAAACCAGTTTATGATCGATATTTGATTTGGTATTGGTGTAGTTTATTCGGGGTGCTGGGCAGCTGAAGAACTCCTCGAAAGTAGATATCAGACGTTTTCCGCAGTAATGTTGAATATTGTATGTGCCTGTCATCCGATTTGTTATTTTATTTGACCAGAAAGCTCCTCGAATTGTTTTTTGTCGGTCATGTTATCAGAAACCATATAGTTCAGTAACCGCTTAATGACGGGAAAGCTACCTGAAATAAACGTTATTTTGGCAAAATTATCTTTGTTGTTGTTTTGCCCATGACGACCCGTCGGTAGTGCAAGCGTTGTCAGAAAATTACACAAATGAAAAATAAAATAAATATTTCACCAGTTTAAAAAATGAATAGCTTGCAAAGCCTGTTGTTTATCTTGATACTGGCACATACGTCCACTGTCTGAATGTTGTGGACGATATGCACGTTAAATCCTCCACAGCATAAGTTATGCACAACGGATGATATAAATGATAAAACCGCATGCGATGAAATAAGCTTCCTTCCGAAGAAAGTATAACAATGCTCAATGTAGCATGATTGCAAGCAACATTACGTGAGCATGTTTGCTGACGATCAGTCAAAGATAAACATGTACAGTACATACAATACATAGCTTTTCTCACAGCAATAGCCAAAACAGATAAAAATCGGAGAT
>JASAMV010009261.1:0-11004 GCA_030248065.1 Rhynchonema sp. JSB1_4
TTCACAAAAGTGATTATGTGTGCCATAAGGGGCCGATAGTTAAACAGAATTATGTGTGTTTTAGCTCTTTATAGCGCCAGTAGCAAAAATCCCGCTGATTTGTCTCATCATGAGACCAAATTTGACAAACGGTCGATCATGAAAATCAAGCTCCCTCAGTATTATATCGCCGTATCTCGACAAAGTAAAAATTGGCTTGCGTTTTCGAGGCTCAATCCCTTGTTGGAAGAAATTTGCAAGACCACAAAATGTTTCGCTTATACCCCGGCCCCGGCCCCGGCCCTGGCCTACATATGTACATGGGTGTGCCTGAAGAGTGAACCAAACGTTCAGTTTAAGCCTAGTTAGATGAACATAATATTTTGATCACCTGCTGTCGTTCGGTTTTGTCTGTTATTAACATATTTAATCAAAAAATTACACAAAAGCGTAAAACAAATAAGTCGAATGATATTTTATTGATGCCAGTGTTGCAGATAAATAAATGTCGGGTATGATACCGTGCGCAATTGAGATAAACATTTCAAATCTGCGTTTAGTCTTGGTGTGTCTCAATGATGCTGCTATTATGTACATAACTGGTCAAACTTGGCATTTAAAGTATAACTTTTTGATGATTATGTATAATATTTGTTATTGACACGTTATTATCGATTGCTTGATTTCATGCTCGATTTGTCACTCTGTTGATTGGGGTCAGATTTTGAGTCTTCATCTTCTTCTTCTGGCTCGTTGTCGGTCTCTTCGTCATTTTCAGAGGCGTTCTCGGTCTTTTCAGATATGTTTTCGGTCTTTTCCTTCTGGTCATTTGCTGGTTTTTCTGGTTGTTTTGGCGATTTAGTCGGCGGTTTGGGAGGAATATTTTTCTGGGAAATTATTTGCCTGCTATTAAGACACCCAAATGAAGTAAAGTTCGTTGTAGAAGAAAAAGTGGCAAACAAAGAGTGACTTTTTTCTTCTTCTTATCTCTTCGTCTGTCGTATCCCTTTTCAGTCAGAAAGTGCTCCAAACCGCGGCCTTCAATTTCATGCGCTTCGAACTCCTGAAACGGGATCTCCATGTTAATTGTCTGTAAATCCAAGCACATTTTCCATAAGATGGAAAACTATACCATATCCAAAAATTCCACGTGTGCGTCTCCTTCGTATTGGTTCTCAGGTACGGATGGGTTTGGTGGCAGGGCATGGTCTTTTGGTACTGGCACTTTGGATAGAACCTGAACCGAGAGCGAACGTTGCGCTGCTTAATTGTTTTGGAACGTTTGATAGGTTCTACCTCATTATTGAATGGTTTCTGCTGAATCTGTTTCAGCTGTTCGCGTGGCACCGTTCCGTCTTTGGCCGGCGGTCGGTTGATGTGCAGTTTCTCGCGCTGAAAAACCCGCTTTGATCTCGAATAACTCATAATTCTTTTTCGTTAAACTAGCACTTTATTTTACCGCAATCGCCGCTCTCAGCATCACTCGTTGATTTTGGTTGACTCGGATCAGATACCGACGAACGTAGACGATGCCGAATATCCCACCACCGATTAGAAGTCCCAGAAAGATTACACCTAAATTGCAGGGCTATAAACGTCAGGCCTAATGCACTGATATGCTTCACAAGTTTCAGTTGGACTTCGTTCATTATAAAATGTGTTTTAGAACTCGTAGGACCTGCAAAAGTGATGACAACAACAACAGCGATTGAGTTGGTAGCAGAGTCCTGCATTGGACCGTCAGGCGGCTCGGTGTCGTTGGGTTGTGTGGTGGTTGGTTTTGGGGAACGGTGGGTAGTCGTTTGTTGTGATGGTGACGTTGACGATGCACTTGTGGCGGGTCGGTTTGTTGATGAGGCTGTGTCAGTTAGGGCTCCACCAGATAGACCCGAAACCCGAAGCCCGAAACATAAATTTTTTCTATGTCCATGTTTCGGGTTTCGGGTTTTGAAAAAAAACCCGAAACCCGAAACACGAAGCATGATAATCGCAAATGTTTCGACTGACTGTATAAATTGTTCACGTCAGCTACAAGTGGCAAGACCAAAACATTTTCGATTATCATGCTTTGTGTTTCGGGTTTCGGGTTTTTTTTCAAAACCCGAAACCCAAAACATGGATATAGAAAAAATTTATGTTTCGGGTTTCGGGTCTATCTGGTGGAGCCCTTACATGCAAGGTTGAAACTGGCTTTGACTGTTTTGCAACCATAATTATGAACGCCAACCGTCGACACAAATGGGCTCATGTGACCATTGTGTCCATTCCCCCTTCTCAGTGCATTTGACTTCAATAATCTTCTGGTGAGTATCTCCAAAGCGGTAACCGGGTTGACAGGATGCGGAAAGCGTTGTATCCTGAGTAAAAACGTATTTTCTGTACTTCCATGCTTTTTTTAAACGTGTGACAAAGTGAGCTGGCACATTGCTCCCACAGTGCTTTTCCGACCTGTTGGTAAAATATCATGTCTTGGTAGTTTAAGTGATTCTTATCATATTCGAAAATCACCAGTTCGTTTCGTGGATGTTGTTTGTCGCATCCTAAACTGTGTTCCGACGTCAGGTTTATTTTGTCAGTTTGAGTCAATCTTTCTGTATTATGACCCTAAAATGCAGTGGCTGATCCAGCTTTTGGCCACGCGAGGGCCAAATCCAAAAAGTCACGTTTATATCCAGTGCTTGTTCCATCTTTGAACAGTTGTTTGTATCTGTGCTTGATTAGAATTTCGCGCATTTTGCACCAAGTATCATAAAAATGCTACAATGCGTGCGAAGCGCGCGATTCGTGGACTTATTTTAAGTTTCAGAGTGTAAATCCTGTTATTTAAGGGGTCCTCTTTGCTTCTTGCTTTAGAAACGGTGGCCCTTTCAGGGGCCAAATGGACCAAAGGGGGCCGTGGCCCCTGTGGCCACCATCTGGATCCGCCCTCGCTAAAATGATTTGGTACTTATTCGAAAGTGTGCACCTCTCAAACAATTTGGTACTTTGTTCCACTGGGCGCCATCGTCGCCCTGCGCAATGCAGGTCACATCAAAGCTTGCTGTTGACACCAGTGAGGATGACTGGTCAAAATTGTAGAAGCCACGCTGAAATCGGATACATCGTCTGTCAAACTAAGTTATCTCGCACAATGGTATTATATACATATAAATTAGCAGTACCCCCTACCTCGCACTGAATTGCTGCCAGTCCGCTGAGGGGCGTGCGATCGGCGCCGTTCTCCACTTGAATTCTGAACTTGTATTCAATGTTGAAAAATTCGGGATTGATGTTGTTTGGGCACGCTTGGAAATAGAGAGTGGCATGTGTAACAAGATAGAAGACAGTGATGATTTTGCTTGTTTCATAGCTTCATAGCGTTAATTGCGCATCGCGCGGTTTCATTATTGTCGTGGACTGTCTGTCTCAATGGCAGAGTTTTCTGCTCTGCCGCTTCTTTGATGACCTACTTGGAATACACCATTTTGTGAATGCTTCATTATTATCTTGGTGGGTCCATTTCGGTTCGTAATTGTCGTGGGTACTGTGACATTCCAGTTTTACACTGCGTTGATAATTCATCTGATGTAAACACAAGAGTATGTGGATTTGCAAGTATGTAGGTATAGTATACATATGTTCATGCTGGTGCAAATTTTTTTTAAAACAAGTCACCTCCCAAACATGATACTGGTCAATGCACTTCAGCGTCTTTCGGATCTTCGTTCCAGGCTTGCTTTCAAGCAGTGGGTCGGGAATCTTGTAACAGTCGACTCCGTCAACCTTGGCTCCATTAAACACGCATGGACAACCTGCAAGCAGCGAAGGTCAGCAACATTAATCGTTCCTGGAGGAAATATCTTTGCTGAACTCTCATACAAGTTTTTCAAACGATTGTCCAGGCCAACCTTTGACACACTGTCCAATGCTCGTGGTCCACTTCTTTCCTAGGGTCCCAGTGTCAAGCCACCAATACAGAGCTCCATCGTGCTTCTCTGATAATGCTTCTTCACAACTGAGCTTAATTTTTTTCTGGCCTGTCGACTGTAACAAGACTCATTTGATGAAGACCAGCTCTTTTGTGAAGCTCAAAATAGCAAAATCAAAAAAGACATTTCAAAAACTGCAGATGTCTCAATTCTGATTTTGCTGCCGGCAGAGACGAAAACAATAGCCAACCTGCCACACTCGGTCACCATTACATTCGAAGTCATGGTTGGAATTTATTCCGGCCAGATAACCGTCTTCGGCTTTGCACTGGCTGTTTGATTTGGCAAAATCGAAACTGTTGCATGGACAACCTGAGCATACGAGACTGTGGTGGACGATCTAGCTTCCCATTAAGACGGGATCGGCGTTAATAGTAACTTGTTGTTTGTTATCCTACGTCTGTCGCTTTTTAAAAAATCTTTGGGAGTTTTTAGAAATTCGGACTATTTGGAAAAAATGAAATTGCGCAAAAAACCTTGTCTTGCACGTGAAACGCAGGCAGGTCGCAAAATTGGCCATATCCCACCTCACATCCCCCCGCCACCCCCCGCGCCCCCCCCCCCCCCCGCGCCCCCCCCCCCCCCCGCGCCCCCATGTAGTTGATGTAAAACGAGTTGTGTGCGGTAAAACGGCCAAATTACAGGGTGTGTTTTAATTTTCGGCGGGAAAATATGCGCACCCCGCGCTCCTTTTCTACTGTTAGGCCCATCACGCGCCCCTTTTTTAGTGTAGTGCCGGGCTGGCGTTGCTGTTCAGTCTGCATATAAGTCAAGGCCCAGCCCGTGCATATAAGTGAGAGACCCACCTGCGCCCCTCTTCCTATCATCCCCACCCAGGTAGCACGGATGTCTGCTGCGTGTAGAACTGCTGCGCATCCTACAAGCGCCAGTCTCGGAGCCGGCTAGACCTAGGTTGCCTGGATCCCCCTCTTCCGTTCATGTTTACGATACCGCAACATTTATGAACACACCTTCATTCAGAACAGATAGTTAAGTTACGGTTAGGTAAGTTATAGTTTATGTTTTTTGGCACACAACATTAATGAACTTTTCGTGTACACATTTATGAACACAACTTCATTCAGAAAAGATAGTTAGGTTACAGTTAGCTAAGTTATAGTTAACGTTTTCTGGCAGACAACATTTATGAACTTTTCGTGTAATTATTTATGAACACAGCTTCATTCAGAGCAGATAGTTAAGTTACAGTTAGCAAAGTTATAGGTAATGTTTTTTGGCAATAACATTTATGAACTTTTCGTCTGAACATTTATGAACCCAGCTTCCTTCAGAACAGAGAGTTAAGTTACAGTTACCTAAGTTATAGTTAACGTTTTTTTACATATAACATTAATAAACTTTTCGTGTAAACATTTATGAACGCACCTTCATTCAGGACAGATAGTTCAGTTACCGTTAGACCAGTTATAGTTAACGTTTTCTGGCAGACACATAATTATGAACTTTTCGTGTAATTATTTATGAACACAGCTTCATTCAGAACAGATAGTTAAGTTACAGTTAGCAAAGTTATAGTTAACGTTTTCTGGCAGACAACATTTATGAACTTTTCGTGTAATTATTTATGAACACAGCTTCATTCAGAACAGATAGTTAAGTTACAGTTAGCAAAGTTATAGGCAATGTTTTTTGGCAGTAACATTTATGAACTTTTCGAATCCGAATCAAAACGAATCAAAATTATTCGACAGCTGTACCACGATCGCCTTAAAAATTAATATTACGTAACAAGGCAGGCGCTAAGATATCTAATACTGGTGCAGGGGTCGCGGACGCACAAACTGTACTTGTATAAGGCGCTGTGACCCTCGCGTGCATGGCGACACTGCTGCTGGATCAAGTGTGACTGCCAATCCCTCCGCTTGGTGACTGTGAACTGTGACAATGCGTGGATGCATTCTGAAAACGTGATTCTCTGGAATTGAATTCGAAAATAGAGACTCGTTTCGTCTCTGGCAGTCAGGGGATATTTTGTTGTTTATTGCAGAATTGCTGCAGCCAGCTGACTTGGCTGGCTTGTTTGTTTGCATTTTTCTGTGTGTGCGTTTATTTCAGGTCAAACCTTCTCCTTTTCTAGCTTTCAGACGAAGAAAGAAGCTCGAAGAAAGAGGACAGAAGCCGAAAGGAGCAAGAAAGAAGCCGAAGGAGCAAGAAAGAAGCCGAAAGGAACAGGAAAGAAGGACCGCAGAACGTCGCGTGTTCCTGTCGGATTCGGTCAAGAATCCGACAGGCGATTGTGGACGATTGGAGAGTTGTTTGGTTGAGTCAGTGGCTGCACTGGGAGTGTTGCCCGGCTGTGCTCGACGAGACTGAGTGCGGCGCGATCCTGTGGGAGTGTCTGGACGGGTGTGCTCCCACACGATCACAGCGCCAACTACCAATGAACCGCACAACGCAATTAGCCTAAGCATACCAGCGTACAACACTTACTCGAATTGAAGCGGTGATCCTAACCGCGTTGTTTTCAGCGACTACGCTCTGCGTTTGCAGCGGGTCAAAAATACCTAAAGCAAGAACGTGCGCAGCGTGTGCATACATGTTTCACAACGGTAGACTGCCCTTAGATCGGGGCAAGCAAAATGAATGAATGAGGAATATAATGACGCAAACACCTCAGGTGACAGATGCATGTACCGCAATTTACGCATGCATTCATCAGTATGTGCGCTAATAAAATTTGTTATTCCACCAGCCCACCCACTGAGAACCTGGCTGTACCGCAGCCGCAGCAACACATTAATGACCGGTGATACTAATATTGGTGATTACCTTGCAGGTAACAAAGGACAAACATCTAAGGCCAAGCCATTGCAATAAAAACGCACATAAACATTTCTCAAACAGTTTGTGAGTGCCATGTGGTGGTTCACTTATGAAAGAAACAAATCTTTAACGTTTCGCGAACCTAAGCACGAACTCAGCCAATGCCGTGTGGTGTGGTAATTCTGTAAGGAACGCTGTTGTTGGTAGATGTTGAATCTAAGTAAATACATAATTTCAAGTTTATAAATATTATCTACCAAAAAACATTAACTGTAACTTACCTACCTGTTGTGAATGAAGGTGCGTTCATAAATGTTCAGACGAAAAGTTCATAAATGTTATTTGTAAAAAAACGTTAACTATGAATTGTTTAACGGTAACTGAACCATCTGTCCTGAATGAAGGTGCGTTCATAAATGTTTACACGAAAAGTTCATAAATGTTATATGTAAAAAAAACGGTAACTATTAATTGTTTAACGGTAACTGTAACTTACCTACCTGTTCTGAATGAAGGTGCGTTCATAAATGTTCACACGCAAAGTTCATAAATAAAAAACGTTAACTGTAACTTAGGTAACTGTAACTTAACCATCTGTCCTGAATGAAGCTGGGTTCATGAATTGAAAGTGAAGAAAATTGCTGGTTCATTGTACCGTACCTTTCGTAATGATCTACCTGTGTTTGTCATGCGTTATCTGTATCACCAACAACCTATTTTGAATGAAGGTGTGTTCATAAATGTTGCGGTATCCTAAACATTAACGGAAGAGGGGGATCCATGCACCCTAGGTCTAGCCGGCTCCGAGACGGGCGCTTGTAGGATGCGCAGCAGTTCTACACGCAGCACACATCCGTGCTACCTGGGTGGGGATGATAGGAAGAGGGGCGCGGGTGGGTCTCTCACTTATATGCACGGGCTGGGCCTTGACTTATATGCAGACTGAACAGCAACGCCAGCCAGGCACTACACTAAAAAAGGGGCGCGTGATGGGCCTAACAGTAGAAAAGGAGCGCGGGGTGCGCATATTTTCCCGCCGAAAATTAAAACACACCCTGTAATTTGGCCGTTTTACTGCACACAACTCGTTTTACATCAAATACATGGGGGCGCGGGGGGGGCGCGGGGGGGGGGCGCGGGAGGGCGCGGGGGGATGTGAGGTGGGATATGGCCAATTTTGCGACCTGCCTGCGTTTCACGTGCAAGACAAGGTTTTTTGCGCAATTTCATTTTTTCCAAATAGTCCGAATTTCTAAAAACTCCCAAAGATTTTTTAAAAAGCGACAGACGTAGGATAACAAACAACAAGTTACTATTAACGCCGATCCCGTCTTAATGGGAAGCTAGATCGTCCACCACAGTCTCGTATGCTCAGGTTGTCCATGCAACAGTTTCGATTTTGCCAAATCAAACAGCCAGTGCAAAGCCGAAGACGGTTATCTGGCCGGAATAAATTCCAACCATGACTTCGAATGTAATGGTGACCGAGTGTGGCAGGTTGGCTATTGTTTTCGTCTCTGCCGGCAGCAAAATCAGAATTGAGACATCTGCAGTTTTTGAAATGTCTTTTTTGATTTTGCTATTTTGAGCTTCACAAAAGAGCTGGTCTTCATCAAATGAGTCTTGTTACAGTCGACAGGCCAGAAAAAAATTAAGCTCAGTTGTGAAGAAGCATTATCAGAGAAGCACGATGGAGCTCTGTATTGGTGGCTTGACACTGGGACCCTAGGAAAGAAGTGGACCACGAGCATTGGACAGTGTGTCAAAGGTTGGCCTGGACAATCGTTTGAAAAACTTGTATGAGAGTTCAGCAAAGATATTTCCTCCAGGAACGATTAATGTTGCTGACCTTCGCTGCTTGCAGGTTGTCCATGCGTGTTTAATGGAGCCAAGGTTGACGGAGTCGACTGTTACAAGATTCCCGACCCACTGCTTGAAAGCAAGCCTGGAACGAAGATCCGAAAGACGCTGAAGTGCATTGACCAGTATCATGTTTGGGAGGTGACTTGTTTTAAAAAAAAATTTGCACAAGCATGAACATATGTATACTATACCTACATACTTGCAAATCCACATACTCTTGTGTTTACATCAGATGAATTATCAACGCAGTGTGGAACTGGAATGCCACAGTACCGACGACAATTACGAACCGAAATGGACCCACCAAGATACTAATGAAGCATTCACAAAATGGTGTATTCCAAGTAGGTCATCAAAGAAGCGGCAGAGCAGAAAACTCTGCCATTGAGACAGACAGTCCACGACAATAATGAAACCGCGCGATGCGCAATTAACGCTATGAAGCTATGAAACAAGCAAAATCATCACTGTCTTCTATCTTGTTACACATGCCACTCTCTATTTCCAAGCGTGCCCAAACAACATCAATCCCGAATTTTTCAACATTGAATACAAGTTCAGAATTCAAGTGGAGAACGGCGCCGATCGCACGCCCCTCAGCGGACTGGCAGCAATTCAGTGCGAGGTAGGGGGTACTGCTAATTTATATGTATATAATACCATTGTGCGAGATAACTTAGTTTGACAGACGATGTATCCGATTTCAGCGTGGCTTCTACAATTTTGACCAGTCATCCTCACTGGTGTCAACAGCAAGCTTTGATGTGACCTGCATTGCGCAGGGCGACGATGGCGCCCAGTGGAACAAAGTACCAAATTGTTTGAGAGGTGCACACTTTCGAATAAGTACCAAACCATTTTAGCGAGGGCGGATCCAGATGGTGGCCACAGGGGCCACGGCCCCCTTTGGTCCATTTGGCCCCTGAAAGGGCCACCGTTTCTAAAGCAAGAAGCAAAGAGGACCCCTTAAATAACAGGATTTACACTCTGAAACTTAAAATAAGTCCACGAATCGCGCGCTTCGCACGCATTGTAGCATTTTTATGATACTTGGTGCAAAATGCGCGAAATTCTAATCAAGCACAGATACAAACAACTTTTCAAAAATGGAACAAGCACTGGATATAAACGTGACTTTTTGGATTTGGCCCCTCGCGTGGCCAAAAGCTGGATCAGCTACTGCATTTTAGGGTCATAATACAGAAAGATTGACTCAAACTGACAAAATAAACCTGACGTCGGAACACAGTTTAGGATGCGACAAACAACATCCACGAAACGAACTGGTGATTTTCGAATATGATAAGAATCACTTAAACTACCAAGACATGATATTTTACCAACAGGTCGGAAAAGCACTGTGGGAGCAATGTGCCAGCTCACTTTGTCACACGTTTAAAAAAAGCATGGAAGTACAGAAAATACGTTTTTACTCAGGATACAACGCTTTCCGCATCCTGTCAACCCGGTTACCGCTTTGGAGATACTCACCATAAGATCATTGAAGTCAAGTGCACTGAGAAGGGGGAATGGACACAATGGTCACATGAGCCCATTTGTGTCGACGGTTGGCGTTCATAATTATGGTTGCAAAACAGTCAAAGCCAGTTTCAACCTTGCATGTAAGGAGTCAATTACAGATAGACCCGAAACCCGAAACATAAATTTTTTCTATATCCATGTTTCGGGTTTTGAAAAAAAAACCCGAAACCCGAAAAACAAAGCATGATAATCGAAAATGTTTTGGTCTTGCCACTTGTAGCTGACGTGAACAATTTATACAGTCAGTCGAAACATTTGCGATTATCATGCTTCGTGTTTCGGGTTTCGTGTTTTTCTTCAAAACCCGTAACCCGAAAACATGGACATAGAAAAAATTTATGTTTCGGGGCTTCGGGTTTTGGGTCTATTCGGTGGAGCCCTAACTGACACAGCCTCATCGACAACCCAACCCGCCACAAGTGCATCGTCAACGTCACCATCACAACAAACGACTACCTACCGTTCCCCAAAACCAACCACCACACAACCCAACGACACCGAGCCGCCTGACGGTCCAATGCAGGACTCTGCTACTCAACTCAATCGCTGTTGTTGTTGTCATCACTTTTGCAGGTCCTACGAAGTCCAAACACATTCTAATGAACGAAGTCCAACTGAAACTTGTGAAGCATATCAGTGCATTAGGCCTGACGTTTATAGCCCTGCAATTTAGGTGTAATCTTTCTGGGGACTTCTAATCGGTGGTGGGATATTCGGCATCGTCTACGTTCGTCGGTATCTGATCCGAGTCAACCAAAATCAACGAGCGACGCCGAAGAGGGCGGCGATTGCGGTAAAATAAGGTGCTAGTTTGACGAAAAAGAATTATGAGTTATTCGAGATCAAAGCGGGTTTTTCAGCGCGAGAA
>JASAMV010009262.1:0-14488 GCA_030248065.1 Rhynchonema sp. JSB1_4
GTGGCTTCTGGCCAACGAGGTGGTTTTTGTGATGGACGTGTGAACTGCAACCTGTACTTCTTGAAGTACTTCGAAACATCCTTCAGTCCGCTCTTTTCCTTTTCCTTCATTAGGTCGAAATTCTTGACTTTGTCGTTCCACTCTTTCTGCACGAACGGGTCTTCGAGATCGTCTTTCGGCGCTGAATGGCATAATCATTATAATAACATAAACGGACGAATTTTACGCACGTTTCCGCTCGCGTATAAAAATCAGCGCGCATGGAGCGTAAATTTTCGCCTCACGCACGTTCAAACCTTGATCGATCGGCCGGGTCTTGTGTGAATGTCACTCCAAAAGTATCAGCGATTGGAAGCTCATGTGTAATGCGAAATGAAAGACAAATGCGTCGCGAGCCCAATCAACCAGGCCTGGATTGTCAACACCCCCTGGACCACCCCCTGGGGGTGTTGACAGTCCAGGCAAATTGCGCTAGACACCAACTTTTGCTGTAGGCGGATGCCCATGGCGTGCCAACACTGGCCTTCGAGAAATCGCCCGTCATCGCGCGCATCATCTTGTCGTCTTGTCGATGCACTCTCTCCGCTTTCAGTCGTCTGGCCAGTCGTTCATCGTTGATCAATTTCGATTCAATGTATTCGCGGTGTTTTTTCGGTGGTCGTCGGCGTTGTTGTTGTTGTTGTTGTTGTTGTTGTTGTTGTTGCCGTCGTGCCGTTGCATCGCTGCCGCTGCTCGCAGTCACAAACAGCAATACACAAAACGCAGCGATTGGCAGATACTTGATCATCATGGTGATCGAGAATGTTGTTTTCTTCTTTTTATTGATTGGATCATTAAAATGTACAGCTGTTTCGTTGTTGTGTGCAAAATGATGCCAATGGTGTGCTATTTGTTCTTCTTCGCTTGGGTGGTTTAACAAGGCTATGTGGATGTTCTTGGCCTTGGAACACTTTATAAAAAGTCTGGTTTGCTTGTAACCTTAAAAATTACACTTTCGCAAGCGGAAATGAATTTCTTAAAAACAGGTCGAACAGATCAAGCACTTCAATCACAACCGACACGCAAAGGCTAGCCAGCATAAAACACAAATATGTTTGGGCAGTAACAGAAGCAGAAACGTTGACGTCTAGTACGTATGTAAGTTTTTCTCAAAAAGTTACAAAATATAACAAGCGGGCCATATGATTCCTATCTGGTATTTTTTCTTCGTTCGGTTGAAAGTCGCGCGTTTACCCGCCGCCCAGCGAGTTGGCGCGTTGAAAGTACGGATTCCACGGCGGTCTCGGCTTTTTGACCGTGTCTTTTTCACTGATGGATTTCAGCGAATCATTCCGACTTGCCGATGGACGCTTGAAGTCTAAATGCTTGTAGTAGTTGGAGACTTGATGCAGTCCCTTCTCGTGTTTTTCCTTCTTCATATCGAACGTTCTGACTTTTTCCTTCCACGCTTTCTGTACGTTCGGGTCCTCGATGTCTTCTTTTGGCGCTAAATAATGAGCGGGTGCGATTGAATGGCAAGAGGGAGCAGCCCATCAAAAGTTTCGAACGCTTAGGCTGCGATCAGATGAATCAGGAATGGCAAATTTAGGCATTCCGCACTCCGCGTTTATCTGCTCACCTTTGCGGAATTTTGAATTTCTTCAAGTAAATTTATGCTTTTGGTCAAACATCTCAGTTGCTGTTTGCGTTAACACGCAACATTTGAGTCCAGCACGCTGGAAGTTGTCATCGTCACCCAATCACGTACCATTCCGCAAAGGTGAGCAGATAAACGCGGAGGAATGCAGAAATTTTTCCGCATTTATCTGCTCACCAATTGCCGCATTCCACGTTTATCTAACCACAGCCTTATGGCTCTTAAGTTCACGCAAGCGTGCAAAACTCGCGCGTGGAGCGTAAACTTCACTGGTCAGTTGTAGTTAAAAAACTACACATACGCTAGGCATGTATATACTACACATCGGCGCAGTATCTCACTAACCTTTGCTATAGGCCGATGCCCAGGGCGTGTTAATTTTGACTTTCGAAAAGTCGCCGGTGAGAACATTGATCAGTTTTTGACATTTTTCTTTCATATCATGACAGTCTCATATCTTTCTCCGCTGCGACCAGTTTGGCCAGCACATTTTTGTTGATCGTTTTCGATTTGATGACGTCTTGATATTTTTTCGGAAATCGACATTTTTTTGGTGGCGCGATGCCCGGACGCACGAACAGCAATAAACAGAACGCGACGATTGGCAGATACTTCATGGTGACTGACGATAATGTTTTCTTGTTTTTGTTGATTGGATCTCGTCCTTGAGTGCAAAATAACGCACATTTGTAGTAGTTGAAAATTTGATGCAATTCCTTTTCGTACTTCGCCTTGGACAGAGATTGGCAGATGTTTGAACACCATGATCAACACTCATTTTTTGGCGAGGTGATTTGCCTGAGATTCCCAAAGCTTATTTCTCAATTTCATACAAAGTGATGTGATGAGATTTCTTTTGCTTTGTTTGTTTTGGCCTGTGAATTTTACAGCGCGTGCTTTTAGTTGCCACGGCGTGCGGCGTTGCGGTGCACCACGGCATCGTCAGCATTGGATGGCCACGCGACAATCAAAGTCGCACACGCACACACGAGCTGGTCTTATGCGCTCGTGAAACATCACAACTTGTGCAAACGCACAAATGATCGTCAGCACAAAAAAACGAGCACATAGTAATGTCGTCAAATCATGTCGTCACGTTTTGTCGTCATTGTATGAATTTCTCATTTGAGGAAACAACGTGCTGCAGGCATTTCAATCACTGCAATCTTTCATGAACAGATATTGCTGGTGCCAAACGTCTCGTTTGGTCGCGTGGTTGTAATTTGTTGTTGCAAATTCGTAACACGCGGACAAAACAAACTCTTTTTCTCCGAAATACGGAACACTTCATAAAGGCATAGGTGTCACAGATCTCATCACAATCGAAGTAAACCAGATCCGGTACCAAAATCTAAAACAGTATGTCGGTCAGGTTAAAAGTACGGATTCCACTTGGGTCTGGGTTTGGCAGTTTCGTGTTTCACCTTCGGTTTTACTTTGCCAGGGCTTATTTTTCTTTTGGTGTTGTCGACCTCGGTCTTCTTAATGTTGTCCGGGGATTTGTGCCTGATCAACCTCGGTATTTTCGACGGTCTACCGGCGGTTTTCGGCGGTATTTTTGGATGGGCTCTTTTCGCGTCAACCAAAACCGGTATTTTGGACTTTCGCGGTGTCAGCTTCTTGCGGACAACAGGTTTCGGTTTTTTCAGTTTCGATGGTTTGTCGGGATTTTCCGGTGGAATGTATGGGCGGGCGTTTTTGGCATTTTTTACGTCTTTCCACCTCGGTATTTCTGACGGCAGGTGCTTTTCATCGATACGATTCCATTCGGGCTCAATCGATGGGCGTATGAACTGAGCTTGCGGGAAAACATTTGGGATATCTCTTTCTGGCAGCTCTTTGTTCACAACTTCCTTCATCATGTCGAAATTCCGCACCCTGTCCTTCCACTGGTTCTGCACATTTGGGTCCCCGAGGTCGTCTTTCGGCACTGAATAATGAGAGGAGAGTGACTGAATAGTACAAAGGAAACTGTGCGTTAATTTTCGCGCGCTTACGCTACCTTACTGATTAGTGCATTAAATTCCGACGTCTCCGTGCCCGCGCTTTTCGATATCATGCGTTATCATTAACTCTAGCGCTAACCAAGCTTTCCGTGGTATAATAGTAAGTTTCTAATTTGGTTGCCTCATGCGTTTTGACAGGCGCTCCCGTTCGAAGTCGAGGCAGGCAACAAGCTCAACACGCAGTCAACAAGCCACGCAACTATGACACACACAGCTTGTGTGGACTGAAACATTCGAAACGCACACGACCCTGTAGCCGTGGCTTGTTGGCTGTGTGTTGAGCTTGTTGCCTGCCTCGACTTCGAGCGGGAGTTCCTCTGCGTCTGTAAAAATGCATCAGGCAACGAAATTAGAAACTTACTATAACTTGTTAATCGAAAAAAGAACCACTTAACTGACCTGATCTGTACGCCGATGCCCACGGCGTGAGTATGTTCTCTTTCTTAACGTTGCCCGTCAGAGCGCGTACGAATTTCGCTAGTTCTCGTTGGTACTGCTGTTCATCGTAGTTGTCGTCGTCTGCTGCGATGCTGGATTGCACAAACAGCAACAGGCAGAGTGCACAGATTGGCAGATACGTCATGATGAATATGTTTGCTTTCAGGTGCTGATTGGTTGGTGAAAAAGAGCAATAGTTTTCTAGGGTGATATTTGATGCAAAATAAGACACCCAACATTAAGTGTGGTGATATGTTTTCAATGTCTGTCGTTTATAAATCGATGGAGCTGCAAGACTGGTGGATCCGATCTTGCAGCTCCATCGATCTATAAACGACAGACATTGAAAACATATCACCACACTTAATGCTGGGTGTCTTATTTTGCATATAATATAATGCATTTAATGAGAATAAAAAATAGAACAAACGAAGATCCGTTACTGTGCGCTACGTAAGTGCTGTCGTAGAGTACCGTCTGTTCCAACTGGGGGATAGTCCGACCGACCTATAAAGCGGAAACGCAACAATAGCTCCATGCGTCCTGCAGAGCAACATGTGACGATTTGCGGCCATTCCTATTGTTCACTCCGCTTGTTACTTGGTTTGCTCGCTCATGGCTTGCTTCATTTGGGTTGTGTTCATATTTTTTGTTCGGACTTGTATAGACAATTGGTTGACTGGCGGATGAAATACTGGAATGTGAAATTACGTGTGGAAATAAATTCAAAGTTTAATCAAACTACTTCGATATATTTCATGCAATTTTTGTCTGCATGGCATTTCAAATACGTTTACGAACTGTGGTGGGAGGGTGTGTGTTGGCGGATCGATTTCGGTGGGCACTCGTAATTCTCTGGTAAAGTTCGTAAAAATTTTAAAACCTCAGGACGAAGCCCATGCAGCCCAAGCCTAGTCCAGGCTTAAACCTAAAACCTGTTCCTGGCTTTCCAAAACTCTTGTTGGCCGGTCAAGACTCTTGATTCAAGAGAGGACCGACAGTCTTTCTCTCTCTTTTACATCAAGTTTTTCTGCCCACCAATTTATCCAACGAAAATAAATCGTTACATTGACGGCCCAACGTCGTTGTGCGTGGTGACACGTGACTTATCGGAAAAAGTTGCTCGACACTTGACTTTCATTGCCTATCTTGCTTAGATGGACTGCTATAAAAACTAACGCTCGGTGTTTCCAGCACAAGAATTTCGCGGTGTCTGGATATTTTCCGTGGCGCAGTTGTGGTTGATAGCCAACGTAAAAAGAACCAGAAGAACCAGAACCAGAACAGCAAAGCCAACCAATCGCAAATCGTATCATCAAACTCAAAACTCTCGCCTGCGCATTGCCCGGAAGATAAACATGAAAGAGAAAGATAAATTTTTGATTTTACAACAGATAGAGGAGATAGAAATCTTTAAGAAAACATCGGTGCCTGATTCGTAAAGGAAAGGTGAAACGAGGCGAAACATTGATCAAGCATGGGTCGCTGGTGACGGGACGCTTCGTTCCCAGTGACAGACCGTCCCGCACACCTCGGCCTGTGCCGGACGACGCGGTTTGTTTCACTTTCGTCCTCGATAATTCCTACAAGTAATTGTCTGGCGGTAGACAAGTGCGGGAAGCTCGAATTTGCTGTCCGTTTCGTTCTAAAACTTTTCTGGAGCTTCGAAATGAACACCGCAACACCTTGATGAAGATTCTGAAACAACGCCGATATTGCCCATCAATATATTTCTGGGTATTATAAGGGCCAGGACAGTGTAGTTCCTGGTCCGGCGGGGAATTTAGTGTACGAAAATTTGACCTATTTTTACCCGTTTTTGGAAAAAATTCTGCATAAAAAGGGTATTTTGGCGATTTTTGAGAACATTGACCTGAAAATCACACATTTTAGGCCTAAAAATGTCCATTTTAGGCCTAAAAATGGCCGTTTTAGGCAAAAATTGGGGAAATTAGTATACCCGGAGGGGAAATTAGTGTACTAGTGTACCTTGGTCGGGGAAATTAGTGTACCTTAGGGGGGTCCCCCCTCCCCCCAGGAACTACACTGGGCCAGGAGCTCAAATTTGATGTTCGTTTTATTTCTAGATGCTCGATATGAGAGTCACAGGCAACAGTCGGGCGGGACGCTGAATCAGGCTTTTTGCAAAGTTAACGGGGTGCGTGCAACTTGTATTGCTCCCAAATGTCCGAAAAACGACTGATTTAAATGTAAACTGACCAAAATCTGGGTGCAATTGGCACCTAAGCAGGCAGAAAACCAGGTAGCTGAAATCGAGCTAATCTTGTTCTGGAAGTAAGCAAGTGCAGGAGCTTGTCTTTGACATCTACGTTGTCCAAGGGCCTTCTTGACCATAGACACAGTGAGGTATTGGTCGCACAATGACTTTATAAGAATTGGTCAAATTTTTTTCCTGAATCGTAAAGAGGGAAAGTGACGGGGTGGTGACGTTGCGTTGCGTGATCGCACACAAAGCATGTATAGTAAAGAGAATGTTTCAGACCTGCGGCAACGTGGTTGATCTGCTAAATTATTTTCAGCTGAAAATGTTTTGTGAGAATCACAAATAGCACAGTGGTTAAGAGTGACTGAACGTGAAAATCAGGATTGATTTGATGAATTCTTATATAGTCATTGTGCGACCAATAACTGATGTGACTCCGATAGCATCCACAGTCAGTGCATCAACGGATGCACTAAAGTAGAATTTGATGTTCATTTTTCCTGCTTCGATGCTTCTGGAGGGCACAACCACAACCTTTGACTGCCATGTGCAGCAGCGTTGTGACTGACAAGCAGTATTGTAGCTGGGTGGGGATTGGGGGGGGGGGGTAGCCCCAGTCAGTGTTGGAGGTACTCTGGAGGGATGATACCTACTGTACCGGGCTCGGAGAGGGGGATACCTACTGTACTGGGGGGGGCTACCCCCCAAACCCCCCACCTCCAACACGGCCCCAGTGTAGTTCCTGGTCGGGCGCAGCGGTTAGTGTACCTACCCCTTTTTCCGTGCGGCGGTTAGTGTACCTCCCTGGGGGGAAGGGGGAAGACCCAAATGCAGGAAAAAGTCACTTTTTAAGGTAGAAAATTTGACCGATTTTTGCCCCTTTTTGGAAAAAATCTCCATAAAAAGGGTATTTTGGCGACTTTTGACATCATTGGCCTAAAATCGCCCATTTTAGACCTAAAAATGCCCATTTTTAGGCCTAAGGATGCCGAGACGTGGATACAGTAACAGGTGTGTAAGAATTCAGGTTGATACGGTATGGTCTAAGAGTGCAAAGCACGGCTGGTTTGCCTTTAGATACTAGCACGGGGCGGGGTGCCAACTTGAGGGGGCGGTGGGTATTTCTAGGGTAGGTGCCAAACAGTGTTGGAGGTACTCTGGAGGGGGATACCTACTGTACCGCGCTCGGAGAGGGGGGATACCTACTGTACCAGAGCCGATGGCCGGGGGGGGGGGGGGGGGGGGGGTTGGGGGGGATGGTTAGGTTTTGGGGTGAAAATTTTTAAAGTGTTTATTATGTATGGAATCGTGTGAAAACGTAGTATTTGCGCGCGTAGCGCGCGAATTTGGGGTAATTTTAGATAAAAACCACTGATTTTACACTAATTTTGGCCATTTTGGTCAAAAATTGGCACTTTTGATACCTACCTTTGATACACTTTTGGGGGGGATACCTACTGTACCGGGGTGAAAATCGGGGGGGGGATACCTACTGTACCATGCCAAACATCGGGGGGGGGATACCTACTGTACCAGGCGAGGCGGGATACCTACTGCACTGGGGGGCTACCCCCCCCCCCACCCCCCCCCCCCCCACCTCCAACACTGGTGCCAAAGCCAAGGTGGGGCTGGGGCTGCCTTTTGGTGTCCGACTGGTACGAAAAGTGTGGGTGCCACTTTTTTTCAACAAACCCACATCAATACCTTCAACAGTCCGATAGAGACACTGATAATGAACCAGAACGCCAAAGAAATAAGTGCAAGTTTGAAATTGACACGGATAATTGTTTCCTTTGCGAATCAGGCACCGATGTTTTCTTAAAGATTTCTATCTCCTCTATACAACAGAGCAGAGGTGGGAATCGGGCCGGGTTACCTCGGCCCGGCCCGGCCCGACGAACCCGGCCCGGCCCGACGAACCCGGCCCGGCCCGACGAACCCGGCCCGACGAGGTCCGGGGGTCGGCCCGGCCCGGCCCGACAGTTCGGGCCGGGCTGCCCGATTTTTTCGGCCCGACTTTTCCTGATGATATTTTGAAGCAATTTTTTGGTGCAAAAATTACAGTTTTTTTGGTTTAAAAATACCTGATAATCATTGAAGTCGGTACTAATTTGCAGAATCGCGAGAAATTTTGGCAAATTCAGCCTAAAAAATCACGATTTTTTATTGAAATTCGATGATGTCGGGCCTTTTCGGGCCGGCCACCAGTGTAGTTCCTGGGTGGGAGGGGGGACCCCCCTAAGCATAGTACCGTAAAACCTAAAATACAAGGGGGGGGCTGTATTTTTTCACTGACCCGTTTTAGGGGGCTGTATTTTTGGGGGGGCTCTATTTTTGGGGGGGCTGTATTTTTTCGCTGCCCAAAATCTCAAAAAATGTTCCCAAAAATGCCCCTCAAATGGAGTTCTGTCAGGGTGTTACTGGTCATTATTGAGTGTTTTTAGGTGCAGATCTTCCATAAAAGGCTTTACGTCATCATATACTCAACCACAAACGTTGTACATAATGTGTCGTATACAAGAACTTGATTTTACGACCCCCAAGCGGGGAATTCCAAGTTGGGGCGGGGGCTGTCGTTTTGGGGGGGGGGCTCTATTTTTTCACTGACCCCGTTTAGGGGGGGCTGTATTTTTGGGGGGCTCTATTTTTGGGGGGGCTCTATTTTAGGGAATACGGTAGTGGCTGGGGGGGGGGGCGGGGGGGTACAGTACTTACCTACCACAAAACCCGAGGGGGGGGTTGAGTACTTACCTCTCACAACTCCAAATCATACCTCTCACAAGCAATTTTATACCTTTTTAAGGCAAAAATCGGTGTTTTTCGACCTTATTTTCCCAAAAATCGCGAAACCCACCCATAATACCTATTTTTAGGCGATTTTCGGCGCTGCGTGCGAAATTGGCGTTTTAGAGCACATTTTCATCAAAATTTAGACATAAAAAATTTTGTTCCCCCCCCTAACTCGGCCGGTACAGCAGGTAGGTTGATTGTATGCCTTTCTGGTGGTACAGTAGGTTGATTGCACGCCTGGGTAGCCACACCACTGATTGTTTCCCATGAAAAAGTCGTCAGATAGACAATACTGATCACTTACTTGCCGAATCCGTCAGAAATTTTAGTATTTTTTGACAAAAAAATCCCTACTTTTGTCAGTAAAATAAGTCACTTCAGAAGCTTCGGGCCGGGGTGCCCGGCCCGATTGCGACCTCTGCGCGTCAATCTACCTACCTACTGTACCTAAGGGGGCCCCCACCCCCCAGCCACACCATTGAAAACAATTTATTTTCAACCAAAAAAATAGATTCAAACATCGCAAAAATTATGACAAAAATTGGGTTAAAATCTGAGCCAAAAAATCGGGCCGGGCCGGAGATTTGGGGGTTCGGGCCTGGCCTCTGTTTTACAATTTCCGCTGATTGCGACCTCTGTTTTACAATTTCCGCTGATTTCGGGTTTCTTCTTGCTTGCCTGTCGTTGACCTTTGTTTGCTATTTATGGGGACATTAAATCAGCTCCTGCTGCTGCAGCATTTTTAATTTTGCTTTACGTTTCAGAAATAACAGATCGTGTTGCGCGGTTTATCCGCCATTATTCGCGGTGTGTTTTCTTGATGCGGCGATTCCGCGTTTCACGGATTGCCACCTGTTTTGGAAAAATGGACGTGAAACTGATCAACGTGCTGCAGAACGCGTTCGGGTTCTTCTGTATTTTCGCTGCCTTCAACAGCCAAGGGTTTATTGAGGTTTGTTCCTCGTTTTTTCATCGTTCAAGGAGTTGCACTGTACGGTCGGTACGCATTTCCGTTTGCGACCCGGCAGGCAGCCACCGGAAATTATGAAATTAGTGAAAAATTTTTCTTCAGGAGGTTGTTGTGAACAGCTATGCGAACTCAACCGGAACAATTGACAAAAGTGCTGGCTATTACAGGTTTGTGGTTAAGGTTAACACCCATAAACACATTTATAGAGCATAACATACATCTAAAACCCGTTTTTTTCGCAAGTGATTTTTTTCAGATTTGGGTGAGTGAAAATATAGAACCCCAAAAATTGACTCCCCCCAATGATTGAACCCCCAAATTGACCCCAGTGAAAAAATAGAACCCCCGTATTCTATTTCCGACAATACGGTATTCCCTTATCTCCCCCTGCCTCCGGGTACACTATTCCCCCAATTTTTGCCTAAAATGGCCATTTTTGGGCCTAAAATGGGCATTTTTAAGCCAAAAATGTGTGATTTTCAGGTCAATGTTCTCAAAAGTCGCCAAAATACCCTTTTTATGAAGAATTTTTTCCCAAAAGGGGCAAAAATAGGGCAAAAATTTTTTCTCAAAAGGTGACTTTTTTCCGAATTTGGGTCTCCCCCCCATTGTAGTTCCTGGTCCGGAGGGGGAGATAGCGGACCCTCCGTTTTTTTCGGAGGGGGGGATAGTGCACCAGGGTTTATTTTTTCAAAATGGGCTAGTAGCAAAAAGCCCGTAAAATAAAAAATTTAGTAGCTTTTTTTGCCGCTGAAAAGCCAATTTACTAGCTTTTTTGGCCAACATACAAAATTTAGTAGCTTTTAGGCTACTAAATTTGAAAATTTACTAGCTTTTCAAAAAATTTAGTAGCTAAAAAGCTACTAAATTTGGTTAAAAAAATCCATGTAGTGCACCCCCGAGGGGGGAAGGGGGGGAAGTCCCAAATGCCGCCCCCCTTCCCCCCTCGGGGCACACTATCTCCCCCTCCGAAAAAACGGGGGGGGGGGGGGGCCCAAAAATCCCCCTCCGGACCAGGAACTACACTGGTGCCCACCGTAAAAAACCGTTTTTTCTGGTAAGAAACGAAAAAACCGTTTCCAAAATAAATTATCGAAAAAATTACCGGTAATTTATTTGCGCAGAAAAACGTGTTTTTGGTCCAAAATGGCGAAACAATTTTTAGGGTTCGAAACTGTGTTACAAGTCGCTTAAAAAGAGGCTAAAACAGGTAAAAACAAGGCTTTTTCAGACCTAAAATACACACACGGCGCTTGTTAAGCCATAAACAAGCCAAAAACTGTCGTAAAAAGCCAAATTTTTCTTCCAGCCAAGCGATCATCTATGGCGTGTTCACGTTTTCCAACTTTGCCGCCGCGCCAATCGTTAACATGATATCGGCCAAATGGGCAATGGTCATCGGAGGCATCTGTTATTGCTTGTCAGCTCTTTTGTTTTTGAGTTTTTGATTAAAATTGAATTTCGGTATGAAAAAACATTTGATGAAACTCTTTTCAGATTCATGTGTTCGTTTTTCTATTTGATGGAATGGCTGTTGTACGTCGCGTCCGCCGTGCTTGGCTTCGGCGCTGCAGGTAGCGTGCGTTTTGTTGTCGCATTGTTATTGTTTTGTTTGTTTTTTTAGATTTTCGTAAAAAATTATGTTTGCTGCAATCAAATTTTCAGTAATCTGGACGGGGCAGGGCGCCTATCTGACGTTGAACTCGAACCCCGACACAATTGGCCGAAACAGTGGCCTGTTCTGGGCGTTTCTCCAAGCTGGGTGAGGTTCACTGAACGTTTTGCTTCCAGAGTGTTGTCAAATTCAACTGGAAAAATCTTCAGAAAATAATAAATGTCCCGATTTCAGCTTGCTGGCCGGCGGTATATTTCTGTACTTTATGTTTCGAGACGAGCCTGACACGACCATGAGTCTGAAGCGAATTCGAATATTGTATGGCGTGTTTGCCGTTGTGAGCGCTGTTGGAATTGTTCTCCTCGGGTTGTTGAGGGCTCCGCCAAGAGGTCAGTTTGACTTGGATGGTAACAGTTTGACACAGTGTAGTTCCTGGTCCGGAGGGGAAGAGGCGGCACCCCTTTTTTTCGGAGGGGGGACAGACGTACCAACCTGGTGAGGAAGACCCAAATTTGGGGATAAGTCATTTTTGAGGTCGAAAATTTGACCCATTTTTGCTCCTTTTTGGAAAAGTCTCAATAAAAAGGGTATTTTGGCAATTTTTGACAACGTTGACCTAAAAATCACTCATTTTGTGCCTGAAAATGCCTATTTTGGGCCTAAATTTGCACATTTTGGGCAAAAAATGGGGAAACAGATGTACCCGGAGGGGGAGGGAACAGGGGGCAGGCGTACCATGGATGGGGAACAGGCGTACCCGAGGGGCCCCCTCCCCCCAGGAACTACACAGGTTTCATACTTTGTAGTGTTTTCAAATTTTTATCACTTAAACAGGCCTGTCCAGGTTTGTCTGTTTCATGTTCTCCGTTTGTGGCTTCACAGAATTTGTTGAAATCTTCTGATAATCATCAGTACAGGTGATACGCCTTGCACAGTTTTTGGCTTCATTTCTCTGGTACCTTCACCAGCTGCTGATTTAGCTCTAAAATGTCTGTCCCTGCTCTCCGCACCGCAGTTTTCCCCCGGTCGAAAAAAATTCGCTTGCCAAACGTGACAAAAAATTGGTCAAGTTCTTCTCACCGGCGTTCCCTCCTTTCTAGCGAGCACCGACTATGTTTTAGTGCCGGAGCAAGAGCAGCTGATGCAGTCGGCCGACAACGAACAACAATTTGTCGACAGCGTATCGGCTTCGAACCCGGCTGTGGTTGATAGCGTGCAACAACACGATATGGTCATTGAGCAGGAGACAGCGACCCGACCACGTATGACGTGGCTGGAGGAATTGCGTTAGTGGGAACAGTTTATTTGGGAGTTGGGATTTTAGACCGGGGCCACTGTGGGCTGGCACGTCTTCAGTCACTCACTGTTGATGCCATAGCCCCGCCATCAAAGTTTAGCGCGCCACGTGGAAGATCAGATTCGTTCGCCACCGCAATTCGATCAAAATGTTTTCAAACCAGCGTATATACACATGCACCACGCGTAGAATGTTGATGACACTACCGTCACGAAGAGGAAAGGACTCATAATAAGTAAAAATCATTTTGCTTGGCTTTAAAATTCGCCACAAAATTGACAGTCAAGTATTTTTTGGCCATGTATCTGCTTTTTTGCAGTAATCCGCATCTATAGCATCCGATTTAAACACTGCAATCCTTCAAGCAGAGTTCAGAGTGCTACGGTTATGGGACCCCTCCAGTGCACTGTTTCCCCCTTATTATGCCCAAAATGTTTATATTTAGACCTAAATAGGGATTTTTAAACCTAAAACATGATTTTTAGGTCAAAAATCGCGGAAACACGCTTTTTACGATAATTTTTTCCCAGCCGGGGCAATAAATAGGTCAAATTTTCCTCCTGAGGAAATGACTTTCCTGAGTTTGGGTCTTGTCTGTCCTTCGTACAGGCGGTGGTTCACAAAGGTTCACATGGGTATTTTTCGGATGCATCCAGTTATATTATTTTGTGGAAGCTTGACGTTTCCGGTGAAATCGAAGGAAAAAAGAAGAAAAATCGGAGTTTCCCGGACCGGGAATCCCGGGGTGCAGTTGTCGGTGTTCACGTGCAGGCGGGCCCGGACGCTGCACCCCCTCCGGTCCGGTGCAGCAGTCTGATGGGTGGTACACTATCTCGCGCTTCAAAAAAAGTGGAGGGTCCGCTATCTTATGGGCCCTCCGGTCGGACCAGGAACTACACTGCCGTCAAATGGGGGAATCCCCATCTCTCAGCCACTACAGTGCCACTAACTATCAACTGTAATCCCAAACTTGGTTGCAGGCAAAACGTTCGCGATGATCTTCACGCGCAACATGGCCTTTCTGACCGTTGTGTTCGCTTATTCGGGTATGGAGACCACGTTCTGGCTGGGCGTGTACCCGACAAGTCTGGGATTCACGCAAAAGTTCAGCATTGGACGGTCACTTATTGCGTTGAACGCGATGTTCGCCGGAATTGGACAGATTTTGGGTTGGTTTTGCTGTTTTTATTGTTGCCCTTTTTGTCAAAGTTGGGGCGCTTTCGTGGGTTTTGTTGAGTTCGGTGATGGCTTTTGCTGTATTCGCCGACATTCGGTCATCGTCAGTTTTTTACTCAACGGATGTTAGTGTTGTTGATGGGAAGGTTTTTCGTTTGTCCCCATCATTTTTATGACTAAATGTTGGAACCCCGTGACGTTCGCATATTTGCCGGTTATTTGTGTAGATTTTGTGTTCTGGGTTTTTCCATGTGTGTGACGGGACGTGGCATTGAAGTTGGACTAAGGCTGGCAAATTATAATTCCCATTGTGGACAGTAAACCGGTGCATATCAT